>JAATLQ010038492.1:53715-115265 GCA_013421005.1 Heliconius erato x Heliconius himera | reverse complement strand
CGATGAGTTAACATTTTATTGTAAGTATCGAAAAGTTGTGTTTTTATTTCAAACATTCAATTAAAGATTCTTATGGGAGGTACAAAAATGCGACCTAAAGTTTTAATAACTTTCTCATAAAAAATCTTCATTGCGTTGCAAACATACATAATAGGTATATCAAAACACGAATATAAATCAGCGTGTTGAGTAAATAATTCTGTGGTATAAGCGGGCGAAGCCGCGAGCGGGTCGCTAGTTATGAATACTTGAGTTAAATTGTACTCGAAATATTGCGTCGTAAATAATTCACCTATAGTCGAGTAGCACTTGCATTACTTGTATAGCTGGGTAAGTAAAAATATCTGTATGTATGTATAGACTAGCATTCACCTGTGGTTTCGTACACGAGGTTAAATCACCCAGGGGTGTAGTGGGTTCGACGTTCCCCAACATCCTGATTTTAGCGTGATGGCACTATTTTTACGCCGAACGAGACAGGACTAGTACTGCTTTTAGTGAATTTCTTTTTTTTAATTAGCTGATAATAATTTTAGAGATATAGCAAAGATAAATCTGACAACGCTGAGTGGGTTACATCTATATGATTAACTTCATGTAATCTATATTTATAAAAGGACTTGTGCTGACTGACTGAGGTAAGACGCACGCAGAGCCGTAACCGCTGTGCGTAGAAACGTGAAATTTGGGCAGATGTTTATTTTCATATTCTGGACATCCACTAAGAAGGGAATTTGAAAAATTTTAACCCTAAAGGGATGAAATTGGGGTTGAAAGTTTGTATGGTTTTTTTTTTAAATCGGCACCGATTTTTATAAAATTTGAAATTCAGACTCTTAATAACATTTCATTGAACACCTATTTCATGGTTTTTTAGAATTCACCCCCTAAGGGTTCAAATAAGGGGTTGAAAGTTTATACGGAAAAATCTTTAAATGGCCACCGATTTTTATAAAAATTTAAATTCATACTGTTAAAAATATTTTATTGAACACATGTTTCGTGGTTTTTTTTGAAATTCACTCCTAATAAGCGGGCGAAGCCGCGCGCGCCCTCTAGTATAGCATATAGCTCTCGTCTATAAATGGACTATCGAACACAAAAAGAATTTTCACAGTCGAACAAGTAGTTCCTGAGATCAGTGTTTTCAACTAAACAATTTTTCGTCTTTATAATAATAGTATAGATGTTATTGTATCTCTCAAAAACTAATTTCTAAGAATCCTAATACGCTCCATTGATTCTTAATTGGCGGAAACCAACGCCGTTTTTTACATATTTCATTGAAGATCGGACCTAAAAATAGCAGAATTTAGGGAAGGTAAAGACTTAACACTAAAATGTTCTCTGTTTCTACCGAAAAAAAAAACAATATTTACGAAAATTTCACGAACGCCAAAACTTGTGAAAATATAGGTTTATTTAATTTTGACGCATTCAATACATTACGATTTCATAAATACTACTTACTTCATTGAAACAATGCTACCGTTATTTTAATGAAAAAAAAATGTAACGGTTTCCAAAAGTCCGGATGTATTTGGGAGTTGATGAAATTTTACATCACTTTTTGTTTATCGATATATCGAGTATATCGACTATATCGATTTTATAGGTATTTCATTTAGATATATCAACTAAACGAATCACCTGAAGTTGTTTATAATTTCACCCAACGCCAAGCCATTTTTTCTATAAATCAAATGTTCTACCTTTAACTAACTTCATATACTATATGATAAAACCTATGGAACTCATTGGTTATTATGAATACTTGAGTTAAATTGTACTCGAAATATTGCGTCGTAAATAATTCACCTATAGTCGAGTAGCACTTGCATTACTTGTATAGCTGGGTAAGTAAAAATATCTGTATGTATGTATAGACTAGCATTCACCTGTGGTTTCGTACACGAGGTTAAATCACCCAGGGGTGTAGTGGGTTCGACGTTCCCCAACATCCTGATTTTAGCGTGATGCCACTATTTTTAAGCCGAACGAGACAGGACTAGTACTGCTTTTAGTGAATTTCTTTTTTTTAATTAGCTGATAATAATTTTAGAGATATAGCAAAGATAAATCTGACAACGCTGAGTGGGTTACATCTATATGATTAACTTCATGTAATATAGCATATAGCTCTCGTCTATAAATGGACTATCGAACACAAAAAGAATTTTCACAGTCGAACAAGTAGTTCCTGAGATCAGTGTTTTCAACTAAACAATTTTTCGTCTTTATAATAATAGTATAGATGTTATTGTATCTCTCAAACACTAATTTCTAAGAATCCTAATACGCTCCATTGATTCTTAATTGGCGAAAACCAACGCCGTTTTTTACATATTTCATTGAAGATCGGACCTAAAAATAGCAGAATTTAGGGAAGGTAAAGACTTAACACTAAAATGTTCCCTGTTTCTACCGAAAAAAAAACAATATTTACGAAAATTTCACGAACGCCAAAACTTGTGAAAATATAGGTTTATTTAATTTTGACGCATTCAATACATTACGATTTCATAAATACTACTTACTTCATTGAAACAATGCTACCGTTATTTTAATGAAAAAAAAAATGTAACGGTTTCCAAAAGTCCGGATGTATTTGGGAGTTGATGAAATTTTACATCACTTTTTGTTTATCGATATATCGAGTATATCGACTATATCGATTTTATAGGTATTTTAGTAGTATCTCGCATACCTATAGATAATTATAATAATAATTTATTTTGGTCTTGAAGGGAAGTATATTCTCACGGTGATAGCGATTAAGAAAACGGGTCGTATTGCAATTACTTTAATGATTGTTGCAGATGTATGAACTGTATGGTACTTCATAATAAGAAATTTAAAAAAAAAGAAGTAATAGTAGAAATTAAGGCCGCGTGCAGCGGCACTTCTTTACGTGACGGTTGTGGGTTCGATGCAGAGGAATGGGTTATTTAATTTCCTTGCTCTGGTAACAAGACAAAGCACGGCGTTGAGTTCCGCTATCTTAACAAGCAATGCTTCAACAGTTGGGCGAAAAATTAAAACAAGTGTCTGAGAACGGAGTGTCTTAAAACAAGAATTCTTATGCCTACCCTGCTATATTCTGGATACAGCGTGCAAAAAAAAACAACAATTTTTTACCATAAAACTACAAATATATCCAACAGCTAGTTAAATAAACTGATTTCCGTTTTTCATTTAGTATAATATCCAAAATTTAAATAAACATTGTAAAACTATCGTCACTTTAACACCCAATTAGAACCAATATGGCGGACAATAACATAAACAATACTGAACAATAAATTCTTTTCCCACGATAATGTATATAACTGTCTCTTTCTATTCAATATTGTTAGAGCGAGAGGGAATGTTTTAAGCTACACGGCTGATCAATTAAATGCACTTTGAATTTAGCTCTAAATATTTAAAATTCAAATTTAAATACATGTGCGTATGTGAATGAGTCATGACGCTTGGGAAAGTCTTTCAATTTCAAAGGAGAAAGAGTGTTAAACAATTTATAACAGTTTTTTTCAGCTTCACGCTGTATCCCGCATGCAGCAGGGTAAGCAGAGGGAACCTAGAGTTTAAGATATTCCGTTTCCTATTTCCCGCCGAATTCTGGAGGTCACGCTTTGGCTCGATACCAGAGCGAAGAAATAAAAAAAAAAAAATAATTCTACATATTACACTAACTCGAGTTGGAATTGAACCACAACCTATCGCGTTTACATTTACACAATTATGAACCTGCACCACGACTGGCTGTATACAATAGAGAGGTAGCACAGATTAATTAATCATATTATTTTTTAAAGTATTTTACTTATAATTATTGCTTCCTTTAATTTGTAAATGTAATGTAATTAATTAATGTTTTTTTTAATTTAAAGGTTTTAAAATTTATAAATTACATTCTGAGTGATCTATTCTTTGAAAAAAAAACAGTTTTTTGGTGATCTATATTTTCATTAATCGAGAATAAAAATAAGTATAGATAAAAAATAATAATATAAATAAAAATATTTATTTAACTATTTAAATAAAATCTTAGAACAATGTTATATTTCAGTAGCGAACTAATTAATTCTAATCATAAATATAGTCACCAACATGCGGGTAATAGAGATGTTACGTAAATGTGACTTTAATTTGGAACCTTCAATTGTTATAAATGAAGTTGGTGAACGATTATAAAGTGACCTGAGAACACTTTCATTTTGGCTATGGTGGGTAAAACCACCAAATTTTAAATATAAAATAATTAAAATTTGGTTAATATTTAATTGTTTCTTATCTTTTGTATAATTACCTCATGTAGCTTCGATTTCCAATCAGAGAAATAATTATTTGATGAACTATTTTGATAACCCCGTTCTGATAAGTGTCAGGGCGGCGTTAAGTTTCGCCATTCAACATGAAATATGTGCAAAGGAGAGAGGAGAAAGAGCTAAAAACATAATCACGACCTAAAGTTGGTGGACCTTCTCTTTAATCCTGCTTTATGTAAAAAAAAAATTATCATGAAAAAATATTTGAATTGAATAGGTATCAATATAAGAATAAATATTAATAATTGAATGAAAAGAAGAAATAAATGTCAATATTTGTTAAACAGTAATATTTTTTTAAGTAACAAATTCGAAAAAGAATAAAGACTTGCTTAATTACTTGATTTATTTACCGTCGCGAGTTATTTTTATAGTTTTGAAAACTAGTTTTACCTGTTTCGATTAATTTAATAACATTGTTGTTTGGTGAATATCGATAAAGTAACACTTTTACTGTCTTTTACTTTTAACATTATCTCAGCCAATGCTTATGTAGAAAAAATATTCTCTTGATTTTTTATATGTTTTAGTGATTATTGTAAATTTTCATAGTCTTATATTATTTAATATATTTAGAATGATAGATAAAAATCAATGATTATTTAATTAACTTTTGACTTTTAATTGTTTAGAGACATTTCAACATTTTTCAAGTGAGGTTACTTAAAAAAACGCATATAAAAATGATCGTAACGGAACTAATAGGTTGCACATCAGAATAACACACAGGTTTTCATTTATGTAAAATAAATTATAATTCTATTTGAATATACCTATAACTTTAATATTACGAAGCTGCGGTTGGGTCGCTTGTTTTTTTAATAAAAAGCTTTTCCACTGAGTATGTTATGAACCCACAACCTCCACGTTCAATCAAACATACTTTTTTAATACATAAACCGGTTATAAAATAACGTTATATAAAAGTAACCTGTAGAATCGACAACTGACTGACACTGACAAATGATGCAGACAGGAACTTTGTGTTTCTTGGATTTTTTATTAATTCTGACAGGTCTACTATAACTTCATTCTATACTAGTAAAATACAAAGGTTTCGTTTGTACCATATAAAAAAATAATAATAATAAAATATAACCAATTTTTACAGTATTTTTAGTTTTTACGCTAGGTCTTTTATTATTAAATGTACGACAGGTATTATTAATTTATGTTTTTTTTTAATGATTCGTATTACAAATATATGTCTACAATCAATAGATGTTCTGTTAAAATGGTTTTTTTTTTTATATTTCAATAAATAAAATTAATAAATTTATATTAAGCTATATTTTAATTGTCAATTATAATGATTTGATTTATATAAATAATATCTAGAACTAATAGATTTTCAATTAAAATCGACAATATTTTTATAAATAACTAAAAAGCTTCTGTTAACACAATCGTTTGCCGCCCTCGTTCGTTGGTGGTACTCTCTCGCATTAAATTCGACATGCATTCTTACATTGTGACTCATACACGACGTATCGTATTTTTAAACTGAAAATGGATTCCGTATATGTAATGCAGATTAAAAATAGAGGCCGGTCGTGGCGCAGCGGCACGAGGTGTGACTGCAAATCGACTGGTTGTGGGTTCGATCCCCACTCGAGGAGATGAAATATTTACTTAAATTTATATTTTCCATTTCTTCGCTCTGGTGTCGAGGTTAAGCGCGGCGTTGAGTTCTGCCACTCAACACGCAATGCCTCCAGAATTCGGCAGAAAGTGGGGAACGGAGTGTCTTAACACTAGGTTCCCTCTGCCTACCCTGCTGTGTGCGGGATACAGCGTGAAGCTAATTAAATTTTTTTTTATTAAAAAAATATATAAGAATAACATATAGTTGCTTTTTTTTATTTTTTCAAAATGGCGCTGAAACAGTTGCAATAAAATTGATATGGAATGAACCTGCCTATAAAATAACTTTTAAAATCTAACTACTCAGTACCATTTTTAAAACATTTTTTTTGTAATACAATTTTAATAATATAATATTAATTTTTCATTTTCACATTTCACTTTTCATTATTTTTTTAAAAAATATCTTCCTTCCATTGAAGTATCTCTAAGCATTCCCTCGCTCGGAAGTGTCAATTAGGGGTGCAATTTCCCGCTGGTTTGCGTTACGATAATAAATATTATACAATTTCTTGGTATTCATTGCATTTTTAGGGTGCTAGTACTAATATTTTTAGGAATACTTTTAAGCCAGGCCTTTCGAGACCAGTCGTGGCGCAGGGGCACACGGTTGTGATTATAAACGCGATATATTGTAGGTTTGATTGTCACAGGAGTAAATGAAATATTTAATATTTCGTACTTTATGTAACAAGATAACTCTTGTTAAAAATGAAAAATGAAAATAAATCATTCTCTCAAATGGGCATCAAACACACACCTATCGCGTTTGTAATTACATGTACCACGCTGACCTAAAATATTTTTTCTAACATAAACTGAAAATATATTGTGAAAAAGACTAAGACATGTTTACTAATCGTAATAAATCAAAATACATAACAACATAACTAAATGCATCAATAATCTAAAAAAATTCCAAATATGGTATAACCGAAGAAAGCATAAAAACATACCGTGCGTAAGTAAAAATAACATTTTTTACAGCCACATCCATATTTTCATTAGGGACCCTTCTAAAAACATAATAATTATAAATAAAACGTGCGTGTAATATAAACATTAAGTTGAAAATGAAATTTGAAGGGTGAAAGCGAAAACATAATGGGAAGTACGGTTAACTTTTACCACTTTACCAGATTTGTGAATGAAATTATTTATTTTGAGCGAATGAACTAGTTAATTGCCTATGTTGTTACACTTTTTAAAAAGAAAGAAAAAATCTTTATTTGGAATAGGCAGTGAATTGTGAACTACGAGTATATTTCACTTTATTTCCAAAATTCGTCATTTTACACTTCAATAAGAAACAGAATCTTCTCTAAAATTATTTTTTTATACTGCTCTTTCTAGTAGCATAATATGCAAATACGAGTAATTCCCCCAAGTGGGCATCGAACCCACGTCCATCGCGTTAATAGTGAGTAACGCTGCCCCACTGACTCTCCAATGGTCTCTATTATTTACGTAATAAAAATAAAAATAATGCAAATCTCACTTTTTCCTTCGACTAATTACTACAATTTTAACAGCTCATCGATAACATATATTCAATGATCACCTTCATAATGCATAACATGCAACGTGGTATATAATGTGATCATTTTGATGCACGTTCATATCCTCGTTGTATATATTAGATAGATAGATACAACTATTTATTACATACATAAAAGAAATAAAACAAGTAACAGTATTAAGTTTTGTGGCCAGTCGTGGCGCAGGGGCACAATGTGTGACTGTAACACCGACTGGTTTGGGTTCGATTCCCACTCGAGGAAGTGAAATATTTATTTACATTTATATTTTCATTTCTTCGCTCTGGTGTCGAGGCAAAGCGCGGCGTTGAGTTCCGCCACTCAACACGCAATGCCGCCAGAACTGGGCGAAAAGTGGGCAACAAAGTGCTTTAACACTAAATTTTCTCTTCCTACCCTGCTATGTGCGGAATACAGCGTGAAGCTGATTTTTTTTAACTTTAAAAATATGTAAAAATAAACAAAAAAAGTACGTTACAGGTAAGCTTGCAATTCCCTTTTCACTGATTATTAAAACCTTATTACTATCAGCCATCTCATACATGTAGCCCTTAAGGCATATACATTAGAATTCTGTGCTATATACCTGTATAATACCTGTCTGTACTGGTATTAAATTGCCTTTGAATAATTTAAAAT
Organism: Heliconius erato x Heliconius himera; assembly: GCA_013421005.1. Lineage (NCBI taxonomy): Eukaryota > Metazoa > Arthropoda > Insecta > Lepidoptera > Nymphalidae > Heliconius > Heliconius erato x Heliconius himera. Next base: position 107,113 of record JAATLQ010038492.1, on the reverse strand, counting down.
GTAAAGTAATCTTATGAATACTCTACATCTATTGATATATTTATATAGTTATAGGACTGAAGAGTTTGTTTGCTTCAACACACTTATCCCAGGAACCATTGATTCCAAATTAAAAACTTTTAGTTTTTTTTATTTTTGTAACGAGACTGTTTGTTGTAAATGATCGTTTGTATGATGATTCAAAGGAAATTTCGCTGATTGAGATCAATTGGGTTTTAACAAATTATGATTCAAAATTTAGCGATTGTTGTCATTTTGAATTAAAAATGATTGTGTGTGGGATGTATTCAAGTGTTCATAAAATAGTTGTACATTCGAATCGCACTGCGAGGAATCTTATTAAAAAATAATTATTTTAGCTGAGGAGAAAAATGAGCCAGCTCAGATTTAATAAATAATAATTCATTTCCCCGATTGGGGATCGAACCCAGAACCGTCACGCTTGCGCCACTTCGGCCTCAACTTACACACATGAGCTCTATTTAAAGTGACTAACTAAGCGTGTAATCCTCCGTTCAGTGTCCATTGCCTCTTGATGTGGAGTCAACGAAGCGTGCCGTCTAAGGGTTGACTTTACTAATTAATTTTAACAAGATTAATGTGTCGTTTAACGCTGTTACTTTTTACTTTTTTACGTGACTTTTACGGTACTGAAAGTGTTTTTCTTTCTGGAGAGAATCTAGTGAAAGATCTCTTTGTATTCTACTTTATAGTAAAACAGATATATTAGACCTACAAATTGTACAGATTAAAACACTCTACACAAAGATTCTTCTGATTTGGAGACAATGTAATTTATTTAGTAAGTCTCTAAATAATTAAATTAATGAATTTTAGAGTGCTATTAAAAGTATCGACCGCAATATTTGTATGAAATGTTGATAGATTGTCACAAGCAAAATTTATGTTTTCATTTCCGAGATTCAAGTTACTTTAAACAAATTTTAGACTGTAAGACGTTAGACGCTTTTTTGTCGATTATCTTTTAAACCATTGATTCCAAACTATTTTTATCAGATATATTTGAATGAATTTCTTTTTTTTATGTTTCTACACCACAGACTATGATCGTATGATCGTTGATTGTTTTTTTTTCTTAATCTCATTGTGTTTCTTTATTAATTTTGTAAAAATTAGAGTTTCATCTGTCCCACTTTTTTTTTTACTTTTAAAATTTTAGGTAAGCTTTGTGCGAGTTCAGTTTGAAAATCCAATTAGTAGCATACCATAGAAAATGTATAACAATAATAATAGGGTATTCTACCCTCATATTAATCTATCAATAAGTTGTCACGTTCCCTTTACCGGTTCGATGGGGTTAATTAGTATAACTAAAAATATTTAGGGGTTAAAAAAAACAACAAAGCATTTATAAATATGGTTTCTAACTAGAAAAGGGGGATTATTTAAAGCTATTTATATTTATTATGTTTAAAAAAATATTCTTCTGTGCAATTGATCGAGATTGTTATAGTGTGGTTGATCGTTTGTTATAATAATATATGTATATATATTTTTTAAAGAAATACATATATTCTTCTTTAAGAAATAATTATATAATCGATTCTATAATCCTGATTCTAGAGGTCTAACAAAAAACTTATTAATGTATGCCAAAATTATTTCCTTTTAGAAGTTTTAGAATTTTTTTACCTGAAACAAGAAGACAAAATTCATTAGTAAAAAATTACACTTTTTAATATCTAAATTCAATGTCAATGTATTTTATACGAATTACAAAGATACTGATATATCTAATAATAAATCTAATAAAATATGTAGATTTTTTTTTTAAGTGAAATCTGATTTCTCTTTCTTATATATAGACAATATTTTTTTTGTTAATATAATCATAAAAAAACAAATTAATTTACAAATAGTTATAAATAATTTCACGCTGTATCTCGTACATAGCAAAGAAGACAAAGGTAACTTAGTGTACATACTTAATTCCACTGAGTGGCAATCGAACCCACAACCATCACTTTACAATAAGCCACGATAGCCTACATACCAATTACAATAACAAAAAATATTTACAATTTAAGGAAACCAAAAAACCGCGGCTGTACCACCTGAAAGCTTCATAAGCTTTGTGAGTTTCGTCACGACTTAAGTTAAGCAAAATGACGCATTTCTAAATATATCCGCCCTTTCTTTTACACTCGGTCTCTGGGGCATCTGTGTATGTCACAGACAGCAATGACACCGTCTTATTTTACAATATTACATATTTTTTTAGCTTCACACTATATCCCGCACATAGCAGGGTAGGCGGAGGGAACCTGGGAACCTAGTGTTAAAACACTGAGTTCTCATTGAGACATTTTCGTTTCCCATTTTCCGCCGAATTACTTGGGGCATTGCTTGTGGAGTGGCGGTACACAACGCCGCACTTGAAAATGTTAAATATTTTATTACCAAATACAACTTGTCTCGTTCACAGTCACACGCTTGTGCCCCTGCATCACCACTGGCCTCCAATCGTTATTTTTCTTCATATAATTGAATAAAATTATTACTTTAAGTTCCGTTCTTTAGTTATGGTGGATCAAGCGTGACAAGTTTTTTTGGCTTAGATTTAATAAATGTTTTTTTTTTAATTTGCAAGTAGAGTACTTACCTACGCATAGCGAAATTCACGTTGAGATATATCGTTCTATAACACAAATTACAGTTTTTTATTTATTAATTATATCTCTCACATTCGAAAAACAGAAAATAAAAAACTTCTCTATTAAAATCGAAAATAAGTAAAATAAATATTTCGCTCAATTCATAACTACTTCAAACTTCGGTGTAAAAGAATCCTGTTTAATTTTAAATATCCAAACAGAAAGGGTTGATTTCTGCGAAAGCACTTAATATTTTGTTCAAGGAGATTCGAAATGTATCTCTTCATAATAAAGTTTATTTTTCAATAAACAGTTTCCGTTTTACTACAGTGATTACAGTTTGCAATAATTTTAGCTGTCAATTTATGAAAACCATAAACGTTATGAAAAATTATCATGATTTCCGTTGTTGTAAGAGTTATTAAAACGGAGGTGGCAAATTCTAAATCGCTAGCTTTAACATCCTTTTATTAGAATATAATATAGTGCTGCTGCACTGCTATATTCACAACGACTAAGAAAGATTTGTACTTATTTAGAAAACGTATAAAAAATTTAACGTAGCGGGACTCGAGCCCGCGCCTCCTGGAATCCGACCAAACGCTATTTTAACGCTTCAGCTATTATTATACAGTATTTTTCTTTCCTAAGTGAGGAATAACACTTTAAAAATGATGAAAAGACTAAGATGTGTGTTATTACAAATCTTAGTCGTTATAACTATATTGCAGGGAAAGAATACACGTCATTTCTCGAAAATTGGGCATTCCGTTACACTAAGTTACCCTCTACCTACCCTGCTATAGACATTATTTCTATATTCTGGCTCTCCTGCTAAAACAAAGTGTGGCGTTAAATTCCGCCACCAATTAGTCTTGACATTATTTTTTCTCTGGTTACCCTAATTTATGCGAATAATGGGAGGGAAATGGAAGAATCTTACTGGAAACGATGTCTTAAAACTAGAGGGTAGGTTCCCAGATTCCCTCTGACTATTTTGCTCTGTGTGAGATACAGCGTGAAGCCAAAAATTTAATTCGAGAGAATATAAAAGTAAAGAATGGCTGCTATCTAAGCTACATAATTAGATCACCACATTAAGAAACTCTATAATGAGATAAGACTATGTTTGCACATTCCCCACTGCGAGTAACTCCTAACCAAATACACTTACGACACTTTTATATGACGTAAGTTTGTACGTACTGTGTTAGATTCACCTAATAGTAAAATTTAAATTTAATATATTATAATGTATAATGTATGTATGATTATATATTTTTATTTTTTACATCTAATTTGAAAAGGAAGACATTATATTGTAAGGAAATTATATTTTGTTTAATTTGACAGAAACTACCTCAAAAATTACGGAATAGATTGAAAAAGACGATAGTTTTTTTTTATTTATTTATTACTGAACTGCGCAAAATTTTTTTAATGTAAACCAATTTAAAAATATAAATATTTCAAATAAAACTTCAAACTTGTATTATATCGAAAAGTAGATACATACTTACTAACCATACTAACGATAGAGACTAACGTATATAAAGGTAAATAAAACTATAGTAGCTACCGTAGTAGGGACCTCTGTTATCAACACATGTATATTATGAAATAAATGATAAGCTCCTTCTATACCACATAAACTAATGACCTAATTAAAAATTTAAGATCTTGACAAGAGAGTGTACCCGTCTTTTTGTCGCCAAATTTAATGCGGGTTCTATTTTGTCAGTTTATAAGGCATCGTGGCGTCAGGACAGCCTTAAACGTGACGGTTGTGGGTTCAATTTGCACATGAAGGAAAGAATGATGTTCATATTCTCACTCTGAACCAAGAAGACAAAGCCCGACGTTGAGTTCCGCAACTCAACACGCAATATTATGAAATATTAGGCGGAAAATACGAAATGAAATGTATTAGCACTACGTTCCCTCTCCTTACTCTGCTAAATGCGGGATACAGCGTGAATCTAAAAAAATATGTTTATAAACTAACAAAAAACAACTCATAGAGTCAACATATCACTTTTATCTAAAGAAGATACAAATCTTCTTTAAATCAATATATGATCTAACCTCAAAATGTCAAAATATGAAAGAAAATGAAACAATCGCAAGCAACATTTACATGCACTAAGTTAAAGATTTAAGATAAAAAATATTCTGAACCACTCTTGCATAAGTGTGTTATCAGTTGACCGATAACAGTTTCTTGGCAAAACTGTAAAACTGTAAACAAATGCAAGTACCTATTAAGTACTAACTAATAATAGTGTTGTAAAAGAAAATACACTATGAATAAAATGTATCTATGGCATATAAATTTTTTTTCGCTTCACGCTGTAATTTCGCATATAATATTATATAATATGTTATTACTTCGAATTTGAACCCCTTAATGAAATCAGCTTCAGCTTCACGCTGTATCCCGCAGGGAACCTAGTGTTAAAACACTCCGTTCCCCACTTTCTGCCGAATTCTAGAGGCATTGCGTGTTGAGTGACACCAGACCGAAGAAATGGAAATATAAATTTAATTAAATATTCTCTCGAGCGGGGATCGAACCCACAACCAGTCGGTTTTACAGTCACGACTGGCCTTAATGAAATCACTTTAATTAAATAAAAAAAATGTCATCTAAATCACCTATTTATAGACCTTTCCATAGGTCTTTAATACAATAGAGGTACTATTGAAACCTTGATCGCACCTAGACCGTGAAACAATAAGAGTTACGCACACCATTGTTTACTTGTGGTTTGGCCGATTTCGTATTCATTGGATTAAGATACATATCAGATATTGAGATATTACTGAGAAATATTATTAATAAATAAATGTTAATAGAACGCCTGTTTGTTTGTCATATTGATATATGGATATGGATGTAATTGATTAAATACCTGGAGATAATGGATTATTTACTATTCGCATTTTCTCGTACCGATAACAAGATAAAGCGAGACTTTGAGTTTCACCATTCAACGCAAAATGTCTGGCAAATTCGGCGGAAAGTGGGCAACGGAATGTCTTAATGGTATGTTCCAAAAGTATATATAGTTCTAAGTAGACACTTATAGCGAATAATTTTGAAAAAGTTGAATAAACGTATGAAGCACGTGTCTGTAGTGTTTAATTAAAAAATGTAAATAAAATTCTAAATATTTCTTCTATGAATTAACAAGAATGATAAAATAAAAATAAGAGCTTCACGCTTTTTCGCGCATTGCAGGGTAAAAGAACTTATTGTTATGACACTCCGTTCTTTGCACATCGCCTAATTTTCGATTTAAATTTACGAGTAGCAGAAACAGAAACTAAGAACGCTGCGTTTTATTTATTACCAGTACAAGAAAATAATTGTGGGTTCAATTCCCGGTCGTGGATAAATTATTTTCATTGCCTCACCGAATAAAATGTGACGTTAAATTCATCTATTCTATCGGAGAACAGTATCTTAACACTAAGCTCTCTCAATTTACGATGCGGTATTCAACGTGAAGATTAATATTATTCTTCAAATCAAAATTAGCTTCACGCTGTATCCTGCACACAGCGGGGTAAGCAGAGGGAACCTAGTGTTAAAACACTCTATTCCCCACTTTCTGCCGAATTTTGGAAGCATTGCGTGCTGAGTGGCAGAACTTAACTTATTATTATTCTTCAGAAACTAAATAAATTTATCAATTTCGCGAAATATCTATGATATTAGTAAACTAATCATATTTATTATCTTTAACCATGACCCTGAATTCAAAAATTGTATAGCCATATATAACCAGATATTATGAAACTAAATATATTTGAATATTGTGAAACCGCGTCGCAATCAGCTGCATTTTAGAATGTCGTCAAACAAGTTTTGTATTAAAGCAATGCTTTTGCCCGTCTTTTTTTAACTAACACTCATTCATGCACGCCATTTTTTCAGTTTTCGACTAAATTGCTTAAAAATCTTTGTTAAAAACGTTTTTTTTTAATATTATTAAAATAAAATCTAAATTTTCTAACAGATAATTTGTTTGTTAAGCAAGTTTAAAAAAATTAAAACTCTAAATAGAGATTTTTATATTTTTATGCTAAAGTCACAAAAATATAAAGAGATTTTATATTTTTATGACATTAAATAAAAACTTTCGTCTTTCGGCAATTTGATATTTTATTAACAACAATAAATATATGCCACATAATAAACACATAAAATATTTTAACTAATGCATAAGTGTTATGAAACTGACAACGATTTAAAAAGTATCGATGCTTTGAACTTTATTTTAAAAGGTTTTTTTATTTATCTGCTGGCCCGAATCTGCTTATCAAGTACTTTATCTGTGTAATTTTTATGAAACGTTTATGTTATTTCTTGTAACACCACAACGATGTAATATATTAAATGTCAGAAAAACTAAGACATTACTTGTGTACAAAAAATTATAATCATAAACTTAATTGTATAAAAACATAATCGTTTCAACGAAAATACAAGTTTGTAGTTATAAGAAACAAAATTCAACATAAAATTAAATATGAAAACCAAAAAAATAAGTCGCAAAATTTTAACTTACGTGATTATGAGCAATAATGTAGACTTTATTTTTAATCTGGAAACTGTAAACTTTTTAAATATTGTATAAATCTTGATTTAGATAATTGGACTTTTCCACTTACGAGTAAACTACAATATTTAAAAAAAATGGTTTAAGCTACAGATAACACCACTTTCTTACTAAAATACAAAAATCTGGATCTGGATCTTTACTAAAATACAAAAAACACGAAGCATAAAAATAAAACCAACTCAGCATTTTAGTACTAAAGTATTTTTTTATAGTTCATAGGCTTTAAATAGACCATAAAGTTTACATATATATATAAAAAAAAATAAACAGGCGAGCCAACATTACCGTATTGAATCACGTTCAACCAGTGATTGATTGATTGATTGAATGGATTAAGCGAATGAACCATTGTGTATATTGTAATTCACGTGATTGTTCAGTTACATAATTTACATTATCGATTTAAATTGTAATTTCGAATTACCCATACGAGTTACTCGATTACTGGATTCATTTGTGATTACGCAATGTAAACTTTTTATTGATAAGTTTATTTGATAAGACTATTTTATAAACAATAACAAAGTATCTGCATTATCGCTATGTTTTACATTATCAGAAATCAATATAGAGTACATAGAATATAAGTTACAGAAATAGGCAATAATTATGTTTAATATTCAGAAAATATAGTAAATTCCTTACATAGGCGCATATGCTTAATTAAGGCACACCACATTTTTATTCACCGAATCAATTGACAATCTCAGATATAAAATATAGAACATATAAATATATAGTTATTAAAAATACTCTAGTCTAGTCAAGAATTATTATATCTTTAACAAATTTATTTTACCTTGGTTACTACTCCTCATAAGAATAATAAATCCTACTCATACGAGTAAAAAACATCATAAATATTTCGAACTACTTGTATATTATATTTTTATATTAACTCTTTAACCAGAATTATCGCGTATATTTAGTATATAACTAATATGAATTAATTATTTACTAATATTTTTGAAATACTTGTATATTATATTTTTATATTAACTCTTTAACCAGAATTATCGCGTATATTTAGTATATAACTAATATGAATTAATTATTTACTAATATTTTTGAAATCCCGACGTGAACACGGACACAGATTACTGCAAAGTGTTCTAGACCTTAGATTTCCACTTTAATGAATAAATATTATACTTTAAATAAAACAATAACTGGACTAAGGAATATTTTATAATAAAATGTATAACAACATTCTTCAACATGCCTACACAGTCACTATGTGGCAGTGTACTTTAAATTACAAATTATACCACATTACTTCTACACCACGATATGGTAATTCATTGAAATATCTTTTTTTTTCTACTTTTATTTACATAACATTACAATATGTGAAGGGGAAACTATGTTTTGCCGCTATCTGTCGCATTATAGAGTGATTTAGATATATATTTTTCTTATATTACTGGCGTGTGACAAATATATCTTTTTTATATATGGCATAGTTAAAAATATTAATTAAATTGACATTTAAAACAATAAATTTTAAATTTTTTGCTTGATTTTTTTTTTGTTTTATTGGTCCAATATCACAAAATATATTTGCTTACACGAAAAAATACTTCTGACATTCAATATCTGAGACAAAAAGTCAAATTAAAATGGTCTAATATATTTTTTGTATGGAGCCAGCAACATGACACAGATAACATTCCTCTAATTAATTAAGGCCGATGATCCTAGGCGCGTCCATTGAATAATAAGCGTCTGGATTCGCAAAATGCTATTTATTCGCTGCTATCACGATATACAGTCATTATAATACCTTTTATTTTGGATTTAATTATTTGAAAAATATTTGTATATAAAATAAGGTCGACAGAATTCTACATTTCGCCTTTTTCTTAAAAACAAAAGTTTCATTTCTTCAATTTCATCCACATAAAATATTAAAATACAATAGTCATTAAAAATACAGACTATAAAATTTTGTCAAATATAAAACGCCAGTTGTATTTTGACTACTTATAAAATTTAAAATTTTTATTACATAAAAACATTCAAGCTATTTCAATCAAATATGAAACTATTTCACCTTATTTGTATTCTATTGAAAAGCTTACGGTACAGTTACTTCTAACTTATAATCAATTTGGGAACCGCACACAAAAAACATTTAAGTTTGACAGCTGTCACTTTGACATGTATGGTTGAATATTTTGACGGCTAATGTCAGCGGGATCTTTCATAATCTGTTAATAGGTAGTGAGAGATTATACGATTGTTACATAAAAACAGGTTTAAAGGATTGACGTTGAATTAAAGTGTAACAGCGTGAAGATCACGTTTAAATTATAGTTTAACTATCTCACTACTTTTTGTTTTATTTGACCGTACAATATTTTATTTAATTAAAAATTCTTTTAACGGTATCTACATACAATTATGGAATGACATAAGTAATATTTGCGGATAGTGGACAATTAAATCATATTAAAGAAAAGAAATATCCAAAAAAATATAATTAAGAAAATTTGAGAAAACAGTAGATACCAATCCACTAGGGAAAAATTATAGAATTTTAATAAACAATATAAAACAGATAAATTACTTACAAAAACGCAACAGTTCATCGTTAATGAAAACAAGCAAACAAGAGGTCTAAATTAACTAAAATTAAAATACAACTTTAATTTAAATGTACCTACATATTACATGTATCGGCTGTCTCATCAATCAATTTAATTGGAACATGCATAATGAAGCCTACGCGAGTTACATTACCTACGAACACAATAGTTTTATTAAGAAACAAAAGCTGTAACCCACACTTATTATGCCACATTTTAAATTATATATCATCTGTAGATATTTGTAAAATGCTTTCTAAGAATAAATTATTGTTTTTTTTAAAGCTTCACGCTGTATCCCTCACACAGCAGGGCAGGTAATCTAGTGTTGGGACACTTCGTTCACACTATGTCACTTTCTCCACTTTCCACCGAATTCTGGAGACATTGCGTATTGAGTGGCGAAACTCGTTACCTAAGCGAAAGAATGGAAATATTAAATATTTTAGTTCCTCGAATGGGAATCGAACTCACGACCTGTCGCATTTACATTCCATACTCATGAGCCACAACTCTAAATATCATATAATAAAAAAAACACAATATAAACTAGATTTGTACTATTAAATAATAGTAAAAATAGAGGCCAGTCGTGATGCAGCGGCACGACGTGTGACTGTAAAACTGACTGATTGTGGGTTCGATCCCCACTCGAGGAGATGAAATATTTACTTAAATTTATATTTCCATTTCTTCGCTCTGGTGTGGAGCTTAAGCGCGGCGTTGAGTTCTGCCGCTCAACACGCAATGCCTCCAGAATTCGGCAGAAAGTGGGGAACGGAGTGTCTTAACACTAAGTACCCTCTGCCTACCCTGCTGTGCGCGGGATACGGCGTGAAGCTGATAAAAAAAAAATTGTAAAAATGTGTCATGTACATTATAATTTTGGCTGTGTATTGTCTAATCTATGCCGATTAAAAGATAAAGCAACCTAGAATTGCGTTACAAAGCATTTTTATTTAGGACAGTAAGTGTGAATCGTGAGATATGATTAATAATGGTCTTATTGCGTCTTGCTGTTTATATAATTATAATTATATAGTGATTAATATTTTTGAAGTATAAGATGTGTTTTTATAACCGATATAGATAAGATCGGAGAATACAGGGAAAAAAGAAAGCTAAAAGTTGTATGGAAATAGTTTTACGCCATATTAAAAATTGTATTACATCGCATATAGTATGCGATAGTATGGCTATGGGAACCGTTGCATGTTGAACGGTGGTCATCAACGCAGCGCTTTGTTCTGTTACCAGGGCTGGGAAATTTAAATAGCTCCCTGACCCAAGTTGAGTTGAGAATTGAACCCATAACCGTCGCTCTTACAGCCATACGCTATGTTGACGACCTCAAAATAGTTAGATGTTGATTACAGTACTTTTCAATTTGAAATATAAATATAATTATTTATCTGTTTTTAAATATTTATTTACCTATGGTTTTTGTTGACCGTACTTATTCAATTCGGGAAAGTCAAAGACCGATACAAATCACAATTCAAACAGCTTCTAAAAAAGACAATCTGAACTAAATGTTGTTTTCTTTTATTATCTATTTACTAAAAGTAGGTTGAACTATTGAGATCAACGTCTGAAAATGATAAATCTTTAATCTAAATATGCCTTTAAAAAAATAAAATGACAGTAGTATCACTATCGTAATCGATACCTTATCCGCTAATGTCTAAATAAGAGAATGGTGAAAGGTGATTTTGAAACCAGGTTTCTTATATTTATACTTCTTATTTTTGGTAGCAGCTCTGCCCACTCACATATTCTTTGAATTATAACTAGATAAATAGTGGAACTTCACTTGTTTTTTTTTTCATTAATTTAATCCATTTCTATGACCGCCATGGCGCAGTTGGATTATAATCGCGAAAATTTTAGGTTCGATTCCACACGATGAAATGAATCATGTTCATGTCTCGCGGAGATGAGTTCCTCCAGTTGACTTGCACTAATCAATTCGCCAATATCGCGTTGTATGGAAAACTCACGAATTTTGTGCGGTAAAAAGATAATGTTACACAATAGGAAAATGCAAGTTATTAGAAGATTCAAGAATTATTTTATTTACTAAATAAATCATTAGAAATATATTAAAAAAAAACAGACAATTAAAAAAATACTCCTTTTTGGGTCTAATCGCCGAAACAGCTAAGCTTTTTATCCCGAAATTCTCCCAAACGTTTTCATCCTGCGCGTGTACTATACCTACCTCGATAGATATAAAATAACTAACCATTTTCCAATACGACGTTTTTTGCGAGCAAAATCTAATAAAATGCCAAAAGATTTAAATTACAATTTATTAAACGTCTAGGCAACTAAAATAATCAAGCAATTATCCTTAAATATAATTAAATTAAAATCAGCTTCACGCTGTATCGCGCACACAGCAGGGTAGGCAGAGGGAACCTAGTGTTATGACACTCCGTTCCTCACTTTCTGCCGAATTCTGGAGGCTTTGCTTGTTAAGTGGCCTCGACACCAGAGCGAAGAAATGTAAATATTAAATTAAGTAAATATTTCATCTCCTCGAGTGGGGATCGAACCCACAACCAGTCGGTTTTACAGTCACACATCGTGCCGCTGCGCCACGACTGACCTCATTAAATAAATATTGATAGCCCAAGCGGGCGAAGACGAGCTGGAACCACAGGAAATTAAGCGGAAATCAATGAACTCGGTTCTTTTTACGCATCACGGCTAATATTTCAAATAAATACTTTTTCTTATTGAATCGTCACGGATAACACTTTTTGTTCCGTCTCGAGAGCTTGGCCTCGTTATATTGAGGTGTCAAAAAAAAGCAAGATTAGTCATCTAGGTTTTTGCTAGACTTCTATAATTGCTGTTAGCATAGGATGTAATGACAGGCGTAAAATTATTCTGGCGTCCATTTTTTTGTTATTTTAAAATTGTATTTAATTATTTCTTATGTACATATGATTAAATTGATGATAGACATTATTTTAATTACTAATAATGATTAATTAGTCGGCTTAGGGTTTTTAGACCTTGATTTTTTTTAATTATAGTTTTTTTTAATTTTCCCCTCAATGACATTTAAATCTATAATCATTATCTTAAGTAAATTTACAAAAGTAGAATATTATATCGGTTATCATTCATTTAGTAAGAATTATATTTGAGAAATACATCATTTTATATCGAGATGCTAGTAAAATATAAAATTAAAAATTACCTGAACATTGTGAGAGGTAAGCGATCACGAAGAACGCCATGCATATCCACAGACTCTTCATCTCCATTTTTATTCACAGGCACAGTTTACTTATTAAATTTATAAAAATATATATTATATTTAGGCACTGTTTACACTGTCACTAAAGGCACATCACTATCTTCGTTAGGCACTTTCGTTAATCTGTAAAAAAAAACAATGTGTCAAATTTAGCATAGTATAAAAAACAAATAAACTAAAATATATAACTTTAAATGTATTAAAATAAACGAAAAATAATATTTTTGTGCATCATGTGTGGCATTTAATTTTATTATATTAAATTTAATTTCATATAAATAACTTATTACGATTATGTCATCGCCATTATAATAATAAAATTAAATAATAAACAGATAGTAAATAAAGATAATTAGATACCTACTGGAAATATCTTTGCAATAATATAATTGGCCTTCAAAACAATTCTTGCAATTACGTCTCTAGCCGCTAACTAATAATAGAGCAAGAAAAATTACTTATCGCGAGCGGAAACGACTTTGTAACCTCTACAATCGCAACTCCATATTATTGTATAATATATCTAATATGAACAAAAAATTAACTTTTTATGAATATTATAAAAAATTATGTCATAACACAATATCTGACTGTAAACGCGACAGTTGTGGGTTTGATTACCATTTGGGAAAATGACTCGTTTTTATAGATTTTTTTCAAGAAAAAGTCTACTAAACCTATGCTGCTGTATGTGAGATCTTAAATTCAGCTATAAAATATAATATATAGATATTTTTCTTCAATAAAATATATTTAAACGTGGAAACTTAAATAAGCTTTATATACTATTCAAATTACTATTTTGAACGGCTCATTAAACAACTCAATATAATAATATTTTCGCGTTAAATATACATCATTATGTATAACCATTCAAAAGAATCGATTTAACCAGCTACAAACAACCAATCGAACAAGCCAATTAAAATCGATAACAGAATAAACATCCCAACAAAACATTAATGTAAATTTATCAATGTAACTATATACGTTTGATATTCCGTAATAATATCGTAGTGTCTCTATTTCAACGCTATTATATTAGATAAGCTCAGGTCAACTTAAACAGACGCGCGGACGTCACTCATGTAGACGAGATAAGGCACGCCGGGTGGCTGTATATGTATATTTTATGTATATCAGTTATTTCAAGATTTTAGCAAATATGGTATGTATTGTAAGATATAATGAAAAATATATACATTTAGTATTACAGTAGATACCAGCATCAGTTGTAATTGATAAGCCATTTAAAATTTCTTATAAAATGTTGAATTAATCTAGATCTGAACCAGTGTCCATTTGGTTCAATTATTCCAATTCCAATTTTAAGTTAAAATACAGTGTTTTTTTTTTATTTTGACATCAAGTGATTATGTCAAAATAAAATAAAAATTAGTCTTTTATACATTAGTGATTACGTTATTAAATAAATTTATTACAAAATAACTTTGATACTCTTCCTAACATCAATAGATAGTTTGAGATAAAAAATGAATCAATAGCTTCGTTCAACCCGTAACGGAAATGTGTACTTACAAGGGTGTACAAAAATAACCTGCATTTATTAGTACAGTGGCTTCCTTCCGCATCTTTGATCTTGGAGATGTAAGTATGTATGATGTTACAGTTAAGACGTAAACTAGTTTAGAGCTTAGACCCTATTTGACCCTATTATACATAATGGGGATTTCTAACATTATAAATAAAGATAATTTTTTTTAGATCAAACTGGATCATCTAAATAAAACTTAGTATTTTTTTTATTTAATCTTTTTTAATATTATTTTTATTCCACAACATACCGTGTTGACTGGCAGAAGTCAATGCTGTTTTGTCTTACTACCGGAGCGAAGAAATATAAATCATTAATTCTCCTCGGAACTCGAACCCACAACCATCGCATTTGCAGTCAAACGCAATCGAATTCACATAAAAAATACAATATCTAAATTACTACGTATATAAGTCAACAGGTGTAAACAAAGAGTCATAAGGGCCAAGGCTTCGCTGACACAACACGGTTTACGAAATAATATCTTCTTGCCACCAAATGACTGTATGTTAAAATATGAATGGAATCTTTATTTGACCTTAATATGTGGTTTTCTTTTAAATAATATATGTGACGGGTGTATGTTCGATTCCCACTGGAGGTAGAATATTATTTTCATTTCCTCTCACTGACAACATGCAATTTAAATTGGGTGGTAAATGGGAAAAAAGTGCAAAGAGAACTAAACACTCTTTTTCTACTCTTCTTTATGGGGGCGGAAGCTTTTTTTTTAACTTATTTTTACAATATATTTTGTTATAAGAAATTTTATATTATAGTGACAATGGTTTAGTCCTGCCACACAAAAAGATCGAGGACATAAAACTTATAGAATATAAGAGAAAATAAAAATGCACCGATAATTACCAAAATATATGAACATGGGAGACGACGATGACTAACGTCTTTCGACCACCACCACCACCTACCAATAGGTTCTCAATATGAAACATAAATTAATAACAACCTTTATTTATAACGTATTGATGTAAATCGATTTTGTCAACAACTCCGATAATACATAAATGTTCTATATTAAAAACAAGGTATTAAGTCTGTCCATTCGATTAAACAGTTTAGTTAATTTTTGGAGGATTTTTATGCATTTGTCGTCCCAATTTTACGGAACAGGCACAGAGTTTGTAAAAAATCTAAACAATACGTAGCTCAAAGGGTGATAGTAAAACCGACCGATTGTGGGTTCGATACCCACTCGAGGAAATGACATATTTATTTAAATTATTATTTTCAATTTTTCGCTCTGGTGTCGAGGCAAAGCGCGACGTTGAGCTGCGCCACTCAGCACGCGATGCCTCCAGATTAGATTCTCGCTGCCTACCCCGCTTTGTGCGGAATACAGAATGAAGCTGATTTTATTTATTTAATAATATTATTATATAATAATAAACAAAGTACGTTTAAAATATAAACTTTATGAGTAATACTTGGGTAAGTGATCCTAGAAGTTAAGATAAATATTATCACAGTATAAACATTGTAATCTTTTAAAGTGTAGTTGTAAAGTGTAACATAATCGCTACAGAACCGTTATTCGAATGAGTGATTTTAACTATTTTTATATTAGTTTTTCTGTGGGGCTGTGAGTGGTGAACATAGTGTCCTAACACTACGTTCACTTTGCTTTCTACGTAAAGCTAAAAAAAAAATGACAAACTTGCATACGTTCTCCACAAATGTTTATTATATAACCTATTTGTATTTAAACTTTAAAAGGTATACGTATATTTTTTTAGACATTTCCCTAAAAATGAGTAAAATTCACGACTAATTCTTTTACAATTAAATAAATTGTTAATAAAATATATATGATTATTTTTAATTTCATATGAGATTTGAACTGGCAACACCTTTCACACCACCATAAGTCTTTATTCATCCAATCACAATAGTAGCTAATTTAGACATAAAGGAGCGGCCCCTAAATAAGGAGGGCTGTTTACGTCATAACGCTAATAAATTATAATTGTAAAGAACATTTGTAATTTTCCATTTCGACAGATCGACATGTTTATGTGTTTTTTTTATCAGAAAATATTGTACTGAGACCGTCGTGGCGCAGTGGTATAAGGCGTAACTGTAAGTGTGACAGTCGTGGATTCTACTCTCAGTATTTAATATAATAATATTTTCATTTCCTTACTCTTGATATAAAATTGGGTGTACTGTTTATACTGTACGCAGAATATTGTATATTTAACTTAACTTAACTTAGCTTCACGCTTTATCCCTTGCGGGGTAGTCAGAGAGAACGGAGCGAACACTCCGTTCTCCACTTTCTGCCGAATTCTGGAGGCATTGCGTGTTGAGGGGCAGAACTCAACGCCGCGCTTAACCTCGACCCCAGAGCTAATAATATATATAAAATATACATTTAAGAAAATATTTTATCTCCTCGAGTGGGGATCGAACCCACAACCAGTCGATTTTGCAGTCACACCTCGTGCCGCTGCGCCACGACTGACCTCACGTATTATATCATATTGTATATTTGTAACTATTAAACATATTATGTTTCTTATCTTGTGTAGAAAGAATTTATCGACATATCTCTCCGCTTTCTTGAGTCAATCTATTTTTAACAATAGTGTTAAAAACAGACTCAATCCAGAATGCTGACTGCAGAAGCAACGGGTTATGTGGAAACTATTAACGTTATTTGCCTATAGCTTTACTCGAAAAGTGGACTATTCGAGACAAAATAAATCTATTTGAGACATTAGTTCCTGAGATTATCACTTTCAACCAAACATACTCGTCAGCTTTATAATATTAGTATAGATTTCTATATATAGGAAACATCGATAATGCTATTTCAGTAATTCGTATAACTTTCATACAACCATCTCTTTTCAATAGAAAGCGAATGGTGTTTGTCCGTTTGACAGTTTGCTTAGTGTAGAGTGACCATTTATGTTAGTTAAAAGGAATTCAATAAAAAAAAACAAAAAAAAATTGTTTATATTTAGTTATTTATCATTTGAATAATTATTTTTAATTAAACATAGTATATGTTTAAAAATTTTTTTTTTAAATTTAAGATGCATGAAAAAAATGTTTTATACATTAGCAGTCGGGGCCCGAAACTTTATTCATGGACTTGAAGAAATAAAATGGAATCCCGTTTTTACTATTTTCCGTAGGAATTTCTTATAATCCTAATTTCTAGTTATTAAATAATAGTAGAGTTTCTACTATTTTAGTAATTAATTAGTATAATTTCTAATAATCCTCTCTTAGTGCTCTGCAAAACTTTCAAATCTACCTACATGCCAAATTTCAATTTTGTAAGTTCATTAGATTGTTTGTACGTCGTATGTCAGTTACTCAGTAATACCAAAAAATAATATTATATAAAATATAAATTAATATGTGATTATATTATTTTAATATAAAAAAAAAAACAAGCAAACGCGTCACTTAGACCTTTACTAACTAGTATTTAGCTACAATTTATCTTTATTGTAAATAAAGAACACATAGTCTTATAGCTTATAGAAAATAAAAAAAATGGGCACGTCCTTAAAAATGCTCTATTTTTTTTTATTTTACTTTTCACTAGGTTCCCTCTGCACACCGAAAAAAAACTTAAAAAAAAAAGTATATTATGGCCAGTTTATTGTTGACTCGCACGGTGTGGTGTGCTAACCTTTATTTGTACAAGAAATTCACGCTGACCTCAAGGATGTTGATTTTAGACATTTTATGTTAAACTATATTGAAATGAAATTTGAAAATTAAATGTAAATAGTTAAATAAATATTAATCCATATTATAAAAGCTATGGGAGGTTATCGTGGCGCAGTGACAGCTGCAAACGCGATGTTTGTGGGTTCGATTGATACTTTGGGAAATGTATTTTCTTTAGTTTAACACTGCAACCCGTATATAAATAGCAAAGTAGGCAAAGGAAATCTAGTGTTAAGACATTCCGTTCTCTTTAAAACATTTCCGTTCTCCACTCTCCGCCGAAATCTGGAGGCATTGCGTGTTGAGCGATGGAAGTCAACGCTGCGTCTTGCCTCTTTACCAGAGTAAAGAAATGTTAAATTAATAAATATTAAATTTAAAAGAGTATATAACCTACATATCTGTACAAAGATAGTCTCATCTCGCTATCAAGAAGCTGCGACCTGAGGGCATGATTTCACAACCAATCGTTTTATATTCAATAAATAATTTGAAAAGATTTCTATAAAGGTAAGTTCACAAAATATGTATTATTCTATATAATTAACTCGTTAAAATACAATACAAATATTTTTTAAAAATAAAATTGTCTTAATTGATATTAAGCCAATGAAATGAAGATGAAAATAAAATAATTCATATCCCCTTGTGGAAATCGAACTTATAACCGCCGCCTTTACACTTCGACACTGAGCCACGACGGTTTCAATTGCATAAGGGAACGGATCTACTTGAACATAAAGTTAGTTGTAGTCTATACCTATGAAAGAAGCACGGTGTTAACTTCCGCCAATAACGAAATATGTTTTAATGAGGCAGAAAATTTAAAAAAAAACATATAATTTAAATTAAGAATTTTATAATTAGAAAAAATATATAATGTGGAAACACCTTGATAGAAATGGACATTACTTTATGAGGACAGCAAGTTACGATTATTTGACAGATAAGTAGTAGACCTAGTTTGTAATCACCGTATTGACATGAGCACGAAGCTTATCAATTTAATGTGTATGTATGTATGTCAAACCGTAACTGCTATCCTCTTTCTTCTTTTTTAGCTTGACGCTGTATCCCTCGTGTAGAAGGGTAGGCAGAGGGAACATAGTATTAAGAAACTCTGTTCCCCACTTTCCTTCGAAATCTGAAGGCATTGCGTGTTGAGTAGCGGAACTCAACGTCGCGCCTTGACTCGACACCAGAGCGAAGAAATTAATTTATTGAATATTTAATTTCTTCGAGTGAGGATCAAACCCATGACCTCCTACATTTACAGTTTCACATTGTGCCTGCCCCGCGGCTGCGCCATGTCTGGCCTCCTCTTTCTTTTAGTTTTTTTTAGTAAGTGAGTGATTTGACACTATTTAGAAAGGTGTTTTGTAATTTTCTTATAATTTGTGTAATTTTCTTCATTGGTATTGTTCCAATATTGACACTAAGGGGCCGTTCAAGTATTACGTAAGCAGTTTTTTTGCAATTATTGACCCCCCCGTCCCCTATGTCATCAAAAATAAGCAATCCTCTTACCCCCTCCCCCAATGCTTACGTAAACATTGGCATATATTTTTTTTATTGATATTTTATTTGTATCTATATATATTAAAAGACATGTTCACACTGACTGAGGTAAGACGCACGCATATCCGTAACCGCTGATAGTGAAATAAGAAACGTGAAATTTGGACAGATTTATATTTTAGAATTCTGGAAATCCACTAAGAAGGGAATTTGAAAAATTTGAACCCTAAAGGAATGAATTAAGGGTTTGAAAGTTTGTATGGAATAAAATTGAAATCAGTACCGATTTTTATAAAACTTTAAATTCAGACTCTTAAGAATATTTCATTGAACACGTGTTTCGTGGTTCATTTTAATTCACCCCGTAAGGGTGCAAATAAGAGGTTGAAAGTTTGTATTGAAAAATCCTTAAACCACAGATTTTTATAAAATTTGAAATTTAGACTCTTGACAATGTGCCATTCCCGCTAAATAGTTATAATAAACTTATATATTATATTATAAAACTAATAGTTGTATCGTCTAACATACATACGTCTACCAAATATAGTCATAATATATATGAAAAAATAAATAACTTTTGCTTACGTAATTACTAGCTAGACCCCCCACCCCCCATGTCATCAAAAATAAGCAAACCCAAGACCCCCCCGTCCCCCTACAGTGCTTACGTAATACTTGAACGGCCCCTAAATCAATTTTCATGAGACATTTAAGCACATATTTATAGTTTTCTAAAGCAAATGAATCATGCTATAGAAATTTTTTTTTCAGCAATTTTTATTTTAAAATATAAATATTAAATGTAGTTACTACACTTATTTTTAAATAACTTTAAAATACTACTATTTAAAAAAAAACTTAACTTTCTTTTTAAAATACTACTACTTTTATTTTATTTTTAATACTACGTTTTTTTTACTATTTTATTTAAAATTATATTTAAATAAAATAAGTATTTAAATTACTTTAAAATAAAAAAAAAATACTCAAAATTACAGGCGAAGTCAGGACAGATCGCTTGTTTTAAATAATAAGAGATTATATCTGTATATATCATTAAAATTACGTTTTACACCGCCATAATAATATTTATTAATACAGCCGACGACAAAAATGTAATCTACCTTCCATAAAGCAAGGTTTTTAGATACGGCGATAACGTAAAACGGTGTTGTCAATGCTAAATGGCATATATGAAAAATGTACCTGAGCGATTGTCAGATAACACAGACGAAACTATACGGCGTAGAACGCTGAAATTTTCTATCCTATACTTCCTTGGGAAGTGTAGGGGGTTCTAAGATAGGTTTTCCCGAAATACATAAGAGAAAGGAGAAAAGGAAGCGTATGACAGGATTTATCAGCTTAATTAAACTTTGAAAGATTTAAACTAGTAGATCTTGGATAGAAGCCATGAGTCCTGAGTAGGAGAGCGTCTGACTGTAAGCGCGATAGTTATGGATTCGATGGTCACTCGGTGGAATGAATTATTTTCAATTCCTGGCTCAATTAAGGCAAAGTGCAGTGTTCCGCCATACAAAACAACGCAACGCAATGTCTTAACATTAGATTCTCTCTGCCTACTATCTAGATAATTCACAATAAGAGAAATATATTATTATTACATACGGTTTTTTGCGTTGATTAAACAAAACGGATGAAATTCTAAATAAATTCTTATTGTTAAAAGTTTCCATAACCAAATTACTAGATTTAATGAGATTTCAAAAGAAAAAAAATATATAAAAATTTTAAATACGTTATACTTAGGCAAATTCAAAAAAATCCACTCGAAATATAGATTTGCCCGTGACCGTGTGTACATATGTACCTACTGAAACGCAGATAGCGAGTCACATTGACGCAAAACCGATAACATATCGATTTTATATCCACCGTACGGCGTTCTCATATCACGAACACCATTTTTTTATTAAAAAGCAAATGCTTAAACACCTTTGCTGTTGCCGTATGTTTATTTTCGCGCATTCAACACGTTAAATAAAGCACCTTCAGCTTACCAGACAACAGGGTACGCAGTGCGAACGTAGTACTCGTAGTAAACGTAGACACTCCGTTCCTCACATCGAATAGGTATCAAACCCACAACGGTCGCGCTTACAGTCCGACGCTATATCGCTGCACCCATGACCTCAAGACGTTAAATTATAACATAGTGTGATATTTTTATTAATGAATCGTTTTATTTTTCTGTATTTTTCATTTTTGACACTTAAATACTGAAGCAAAATTGAGATGACTTAAAGAATTTAAACGAATTTCCTCATTTTGATAAGAAAACAAAGCGTGGCATCCATTTCCGCCACAAATAAAGCGTGGGTGAGAAGTGTCTTAACACTAGGTTCCCTCTGCTACGCTAGAAAAGACATGATTTACATGAAGCTACCTGGGAAGTCGTATCTAGGCTATTTACTTCCCTAACGCGGATATATTATACGACGGGGTTTGCCATTCTATATAATATATTAAGTGCTTTACAATTGGCTCTTGATCTCTTTATCAGCACCAAGGGCGTTGTAATATAAGGAAAGGTTACATCAATTGACCACCTAGTATTACGAGATTATCACACAATAACCCTTTTCAAGTGTCATTTTGATATTCACTTCTGTTGATATTCACTACGAGGTGTGACTGTAAACGGGTTCGATTTCCACTTGAGGAAATGCAATATTTAATGTTGTCATTTCTTCCCTCTTGTTTCGAGGCAGAGCGCGTAAGGTAGGCAGATAGAGCCTAGTGCTAAGACACTCCGCTCCCCACTTTCCGAGTGGTGGTACTCAACACTGCGCCGTACTTTAAGTTGTTACTAGATAAAATAAGAAAATGATAACAATTTATTTCCCCAAGTGGGAATCGAACCCACTATCGTCGCGTTCACAGTCAGATGCAGATGTCACAGTCAGATGTCTTCTATGTAATTTTTTTGAATCAAAACTTTAATATAAACGATATGCCAATTTCTTTCTCTTGTTGCGAAATTTTAAACTGATGTTAGTAAAGAAAGTCGATGCCTCATACGTTTTGAAACATTACCATAAATATACCGGTTTTAAACAAGTATGATCAGCAAAAAATAAACTTCTTATATATTTTTTAAACTTTTTTATAATTTGAAATGCTAAAGTAGCCGGATTGGATTTCACTTCCCTTATATGTCCAGGTGTTCAAGTGATCTAGTCTATAAATTATAATTTTATTTATGAAATTACTTTGTAAAAAAATCTAAAATTATCTTTGTATCTATTTCAGTAATAACGAAATTTGAAATGATATGAATTTGAGAATGAAATTTATTTATTCATCACAAATATAAATAAATAACACAAAATTAATATTTCGGACACTACTGAAATACCTACCTATAATCAAAGATTTATGATTTTGACTATCCATCAAATCTGTCACATTCTGTAAGATAAGAGCATTCTTTAAGATAAATCGTATTTTTTTATACTGTGGTCATTAAAGGCACAGATAAACAGCCCACACGACTTATTAATATGAAAGTAGATCTATATTATTTTTTATTAGTAACTTTACTTCTATATTTCATAAATATTACAAAATACGTAGGCGGAGAGAAACTTGTGACAGGTCTCTCCGATTTGTACCACCTCAGGAATCTATTTTTTCAGCTTCAGATGCAACCCAGTGTTAACATACTCCGTTCCCCACTTTCTGCCCAATTTTAGAGGCATTGTGTGTTAATTAACGGAACTCAACGCTACGTTCTGTCTATACCAAAGCAAAGACATTTCTTATATATATTCTTATTTATTAATAATAATTCGTTGCTACTAGTTTGAATCAATCTGAATCGACTGTCGCGTTAAAGGTTGTGCCAATGCGCACCGATGGCTTTACTTTTCATTTAATTCTCTACAAAAAGCGCATAATATACGAAAGGCATATAAATAAAATATTTTTTATTTCAAATAAATTAATAATTATATTATCTGTACTCGAAAACCTGCAAAAACTTGACCTAAGGCTGTATATTTTTTTTACCGATCGTACACTACATATGTATCGTATCTCAGGGTTAACAACCTACTCATATTTATCTTTTTTATATTTTTTTTAATTCGAAAATAATTTAGCTTTACCCTATGTAAAGTTATTTTATATTTACAATTCCATTAGTTTATTAATATTATAAAGCTGAAGGAGTTGATTTGGATGATTACGCTGATCTCAGAAACTATTGGTTCAAATTTATTATATGGCAGAGATAAATTTTATATTATTCAACGAATTAATTATTTTAAATATTTTTAATCGAACTATTTTTGTAATATAGTTTGCAAAAAAATGTTTACTTTATTAAATGTTGTGTTTCACAAGAACAGCGAAAATAAATGCAATTATTAATTGCGTTCGATATAGCATTCAGGGAAATTATTTTTTTACATTTTCCTATGACAAACGCGGAGTTGAGTTACGCTCATCAACATACAGTGTCACAAATTCAGACGGAAAGCGCTAGGTCGCACTGCCAACATATTCTGCTATATGCGAGATAAAGGATATAGCTAAAACCTAAACGTATATTTGCCATGTTCTGAACATCATTTACTACCACTATCTTATTGGTCAAGAATGGTTTCATGTTTATAATAAAAAAAAATCTGTGGGAAGTAACTAATGAAGAGATATAATATAAAACATAAAAAAAATAATAAAGTTAATTCATAGTACTAATTTAAATTAAATACAAATAATAACAGCCAAAATCTCCGCGATCCATAATCACCGTTACAGTAACATTCGAACCGTTACAAGACACAATTAGCTTTTAATTTTATTTGCATGTCACTTTGTACACTATAAACCAAATCAGCTACACGCTGTGTCCCGCACACAGCAGGTTAGGCAGAGAGGCAAATGGGGAACGAAGTGTCTTAACCTAATGTTAAGACACTTCGTGCCTCACTTTCCGTCGAATTCTGAAGGCATAGCGTGCTGAGTGGCGGCATTCAACGCCGCACTTTTTTTCAACAACGCAACCAGAACGAAGATATGAAAATGTAAATTTAAATAAATAAATATTTCATTTCCTCGAGTGGGGACTTTATGCTCTGCGCCACGACTGGCGACACTATTAATAATCATTTTTTTTAGATGTAATTTTTTTATTCTTTTTTCAGCGTAATTCTTTACCCCTTAATAGGGAACCTAGCGTCGAACCTAGTATCTAGTGATATTTTCTGAACGTGGGGAGGTAATTTGTGAAATTTAACTTTAAATGTGGGATTTGTTTTAATTTTTTTTTTCATTTAAAAAATTTTTTATAGTAAAATTTCTAGACTATTCAGAGATGGGGACGGACCACTCCACTCCTCTATTCCTACAAACTTGGTATCGACTCCTTTGTTAGTTTTGCGCCCAAATTCTAAGCATTACTGTTGTGTAGCGGATCTCAACGGGAAAATGAAAATTATGCATTCCTCCGAGTATTGAACCCAAAACAAACGAGATCGTTTCAACAAATGTCAATTGCCACCTTACCTACGGTATATTAAATACACAAAAAAATCTCTATTAAAGGAATAACATTGTATATCGATCATCATCTTCCATAAAAAGACCGAAATCCTTGACGCAATTAAAATACAATAAATGATAAATATTTAAATTGCAAGGTATTATAGAGTGCGATTTTGGTTATCCACGTAGTAACATGTTTTTGTGATACCAGCTTAAGCAGATGGTGTATTGGGCAATTCTGTTTTTTATTAAAGGGTAAAGTTCCGTCACTTACTAACACTCAGAAATGTAAAATTTGACGAAAAATGGAGAACGGAGTGTCTTAACATTATTGTCCTTTCATTTCCTATTATTGTGATAGCATTCAAACAACAATACATGTTAGCAATGTTATTTTTTTATTTGTCCCGAATTTAATTCTACGTCTATTTGCAGATATTAGATGTGTTGTTGACCATATATGATAATGATATTCAAAAATAATATCACCAAACGAATATCTGATAAAAATCAGTTCGTCAAAATGGAGTTAATATAAATATTGAATATTAAATATGCTTGTGATTTCATTTGTGTGGGAAAGTAAATTGATTAATCTTTTTTATTTATGAACCGATTGAAATAAAACAAACGCGTTTTTAAGTGAACTTCACCAAAGCATCAAAAATAAAAACTACATTTATATACAGCTGTTTCTGAGATAACCATGCACAAACGCACATACAAAAATTAATATTTTGGGTCCTATTATTTTAATAAATGGCCCTAATAATAGTTTTGTCTCCTATATTTTCCACGTACAGACAATACACGTATAGATGATATAGATAATCATTCACCCGATTGGAGATCGAATCCACAATTACCGCAGGAACAAGTCAATATTTTTCCACTGCACCATTGCGGTCATGATGATAAATACGCATGTGGTCGTGGACGAATCGCGACGACCATCTAAGAATAGCTATAGCTCACACTGTACGTGAGGTAGCTCTAAAAATACTATAGAAAACTATTTAACTGCTTCTTTATTTATGTTATTTCAATAATTTTTAACCCTTTGGAAGTTTATGAGAGCGAGGTAGTGATTATGTTCTATTCTTTTTTCTTACAGTTACATAACATGGCGGAACCAAATCTTTAGATGAGTTTTATGTCATTTATTTTTGCTTTTCAGTTTCACTAGTCAAGTGTCTACTGCAATCTTTATTGCAACAATTATAAACAAATAAATTTGAGATTTCAAAATCTATAATTTCGTCTTATTATTTTTTTTCAATACAACATTCCCTAAATGCTTTTTAAATTCTAACGTCATAATTTCTAATGATTTAACTTTTTCTTTTTCTCGCATATAGCAGTGGGCACGAGAGAAAGCTAGTGTTAAAACACTCCGCTACCCACAATTTTCGAAACTTAATGTGGTGGAAATCAAATGAAACATTGTAGCGATAATATTTCATTTCACCTAGTAAGAATCGAACCCACATCCATTGCGTTTACAGTAAGTTATATTCAAACCTACATCCTATACGTTCATTATAGCCTATTAGACACCACCACGGCTCTAACAGTATTAACAGAATATTTTAATTTCTCTATAGCCCACCCCTAAACGCTTTCTAAATAATAACCTCAAAACATTTCATAATTTCATGAATGATTAAACATTTTCTATTGTCATTCTAATTCTCATAGTTCCCCTTTAATTTTGACACCTTGAGTTTTTTTTTATTAAATCCATTATTCGTACCCTATTTACTTAATTCCCCTATTAAGTTTCAAGGTTAAAAGTACTATCCCACGGATGTCAGCTGTTTTTTTTTAAATATTTTACCTTTGTTAGATAGCATATTCTATAGATAGTGGTAAGTTACAGATAATAATAGTGTTTACAGGAAGACTGTATATCGCATACAATATATGCTTTATTTTTGAGTCGATTCCCATTCGAGGGAATTAATTATATTAATTACTTCGCTCTAGTAACAAAAGACAAAGCGCGGCGTTGAGTTACGCGCCTCACCATGCCGTGTCTCGAAAAGGGTGGAGAGTCTTAACATTAGGTTCTCTCTGTCTACCCTACTATGTAAGATAAGGCGTGAAGCTTCAAAAAAACATCTCCAGCTCAGACAGGAAAACACTGATGTTTCTGCTATACTAAATGAAACTCAGTACGATAAAATATTTCTATTACAAAAAAATATGGTGCGAATATTGTAAAAACAAATAAAAAATGTTTTTATACGTAACAAAATTATTAACGTAACACAACGACGAAGCTACAAGCTATTCAAATATTGTACCCATTAAATGACTACGCAATCTTGACAAGATTTACTAAAAAAAATTGTCAAAATTAGAGCAACTTCCGTTTTATCAAGAATTGATTTTGTAGGATATCACTATCTATTATCAGCTGATAACATTATCACTCACATGTCTATACACGACACATTTTGGGTAAAAGTGTGGATGGAACAAACTATACCTTCTTATACTAATCATAGAGAATATTTTCTTTTTCTTTTTTTTTCAGCTCTACGCTGTATCTCATACATAACAGGATAGCCTTAAAACGTAGTGTTAGCGCACTCCGTTCCCATTAAGACACGTTCTCCATATTCCGCAATCTTAAGGCTAATGTTAAATATTTCACTCCCACGCGAAGAAATCGAATTCACAACCGTAGCATATACAGTCACAAGTATCTTTAGACATAATATAGAAGATTTTTTTATTATATAAATAATTATCTAGTAATATGTAATGATAGGCCCCTGTGGCACAGTGGGCAGCGTCTGACTGTAATTGCAACCCGGTTGCGAGTTTTATACTAAAATTATTAGTAGTATATTTTAGTATAAAAGATACTACTAAAATTATTTATATATCCTCGCTTTCCGGTTCCAGATTTGAATAATTGGAAACACAGCATTAGGTTACTTAGCACTAGGTCCCCTAGGCCATACCTACATTGCTGTACGGGAAGAAACTTAGATCTATCTTTTTTAACTCGCAACTGTTATAAAATACCTATCTACGTCACCTATTAGAAGGCCAGATATATACTTATTCTTAGTTACCTTTAAAATTTCGAAGGATTCGTCATTGTAACAATTAGGCATAACTCGTTGCGAGGTCGCACTATTTTTTAATGTTTTTTTTTATTTATATTTTTTATTAGATCTTGTTTTAATTATTATGAAATAGTAATCGATAAGTACAGTAATTCCGAATATAAATTAGATTCATGTTAATTCTTAAAAAAGATGTCAAAACAGAGAGAGACATTGAGCGTTTAGTTGCGTAATATAACGCGACAATTTTTTTTTACAGATGGAACAAATAAACACTCTTTCCCCTGAATGGGCATCGAATTCACAACCATCGCTTATCTTGCTTTTTTTAATTCTATTAAACGAACCGTGAAAAGGAAAATAATATTAAATCGGATATAAGTAATAAGAACAATACACAGTTAGTCATCCTCATAGTAATGTTGAATGTCAAGGTTTATGCAAATTTTCATACATATTCTACTAATTACGCAATTACATTTGAATATATTAGCATTGTAATGTATTGTTATCGCCATTTTTCTTCAAGCTGGATTTAATAGGGTCCTTTTACAATAATAATAATTATATTAAACTAGCGCCCCACACGCGGTATCCCGTATCTCCTGCTGAAAGGCAGTTGAGACCAGTCGTGGCGGAGGGGGAGAAACCTGCGATTGTAAACATTTCAGGTTCGATTCCCACTTGAGAAAAAGAAATATTTGATATTAATATTTTTATTTCACCTGTCTGGTAAGGCGGTAAGCGAGACTTCCAGAATTCGGTGGAAAGTAGGGAACGGAAGTGTCTTAATGAGAACGGAATGTTTTAACACTAAGTTACCAGGTTCCCCAGCCCTATGAGCTATTATAATTTTAAAAATCATTGTGTATTGGAGATTGATAACCTATATTATGATATTCATATATTGGAAGTTCTTACAGAAATGCTAGTTTTATTGATAAGAAAAAAATAATTCCTAAAAAGGCGACCTGATCGTACCATATGGTAGCCTTGAAAATCGTATATATTAATAATTATCACTTATATGTGAATTATAAAAAAATACATATATAAATGCCTAACTTTGCCTAAATAGTGATGTTTTATATCAACGAGAGTATTCTTTTTATTCTTCTTCGTGTAATGAGTCTTCGGTTTGCCAGCGTTTGGCCACGTTGACAAGAAGGAAGACGTTGAGAGAGAGGAAGACGCAAGTATGCCATTGTTTATACCAGCGAAAGAAAATTTAAATTAAATCAGCTTCACGCTGTATCCCTCACACAGCAGGGTAGGCAGAGGGAACCTAGTGTGACACTCCGTTCCCCACTTTCTGCCGAATTCTGGAGACATTGCGTGTTGAGTGGCAGAACTCAACGCCGCGCTTAACCTCGACACCAGAGCGAAGAAATGGAAATATAAATTTAAGTAAATATTTCATCTCCTCGAGTGGGGATCGAACCCACAACCAGTCGGTTTTACAGTCACACCTCGTGCCGCTGCGCCACGACTGGCCTCAAATGGAATGGATTGATGATAATCAAAATATTCATAAATTTCATTTTTCTTTTGTCATTTTGGAGCGAACACTTGCAATATATTAAACTAAATATCAAAATTATACATTTCAATTTGCTAGATGCGAGACATAAGTTTAAATAAAGTAAATGTGACATCATAGTAAATTTTACGTGACTGATCGATAAAAAGGTCATATTTATATCGATATCGTAAAAATAACAAAAAACATTGTCATTTTGACACTATAAAACTGAAATAAATACCTATATTCGTCATTTATAGAAGTCAGTAAAAGTTAATTATAAGAGTGGAATTGATAATACTGGAGGAAGGTCACGTAAAAAGCATGAAAACTCTGTTAGGGATAGAAAAAAAATTAGCTTCACGCTGTATCCCGCACATATCCGGGCAACATAATAATTCTTACCGAGAGTGGGGATCGAACCCACAACTGTCGCGTTTTAGTCTCACACTTGCCCTTGGGCCACGACGACGGGATAGAAAATACTTAAATTCTATATTATAGGAGTTCTAAAAGAAAATAAATTAAGAATATCGGTAGTATTTTATAATAAAGCATAGAATATTGTAAAGATCCTAAGGCCGTCGTCCCTCAGCG
This sequence comes from Heliconius erato x Heliconius himera, assembly GCA_013421005.1. Lineage (NCBI taxonomy): Eukaryota > Metazoa > Arthropoda > Insecta > Lepidoptera > Nymphalidae > Heliconius > Heliconius erato x Heliconius himera. The sequence goes on along the minus strand of JAATLQ010038492.1, from coordinate 76,517 downwards.
GCACAGAAACTGAATATAAACGTAACAAACGTAACAGCAGTGAGATAGATCTGTATTCTGAGTAAAAAGTTATTTTTATTTCCTAGCTTTAATGCTTAAAGACAAAGCGCAGTGTTGAGTTCCGCCACTCAACATGCAATGTCTTGAAAATAAGGCGGCCTTTAAAGTTGGGCGATACAGTATAAAGCTATGACGATTGATACATCAATATTGCAAAGATAAGAAAATTCACACGAAATCACAGCTATCTATCGACTGCAAATATTATTTTTAGGTTACCGTAACAAAATGCAAAAATGTCAATCATTGATAAATTTTTATTTGATTTGATACGCTCTCTATTGCACTTTTCACACGATTTACTTTTAACTGAGTGCATTTAACACTAATAAAATAATATTACAGTGTATTTTTTTTTAAATTTTAATATGTCTTCTTTTTTGTTAATAGGTATTACATACGTTAAATGAGGCCAGTCGCGGCGCAGTGGCACAAAGTGTGACTGTAAAACCGACTGGTTGTGGGTTCGATCCCCACTCGAGGAGATGAAATATTTACTTAAATTTATATTTCCATTTCTTCGCTCTGGCGTCGAGGCAAAAGCGCGGCGTTGAGTTCTGCCACTCAACACGCAATGCCTCCAGAATTCAGTAGAAAGTGGGGAACGGAGTGTCTTAACACTAGGTTCCCTCTGCCTACCCTTCGTGTGCGTACCCTGTGCGGAATACAGTGTGAAGCTGACAACAACATACGTTAATAATAAGCGTATCCTTTCATTTCAATATTATGACGCTATTAATAGAAAAATTGTGACTAAAACTTATTATTATTATATTTTTTCTACAAATTAAGACAATAATTTATAACAATTAGCACTTACTTTAGTTTTTCACTAACTTACGGAGCCGTGTGATATTTGCCGCCATAGAAAAATATGAAAACTTACTCTACATAAATAAATATTTAAAAAAACAAATAATATAAACAAAATAAAAACTTAAATATATTTATGCGTTTGATTTTTCAAATTTGAAATTATATTTTTTTATTCAGTAATTATTCAACAGACAACGAATTAACATTATAATGCCTAATCAAACTCACGCATAAAAAATTTATAACTCGCAACAATCATAAATAATATATTTAAGACGGTCTGTTTATCATAAAATTTTATTACTATATATCATTCCCTCCATAAACTTGCGATGCATCTATTCTAATACCTTACCACACAGCTATTTTTGGTTTTCGCAATAAAACGAATTATAAAAAAGAAACAATAATCCAACACAAAATGCACAAAAAATAACACTACACTAAACACAAAATAAAATTGAAAATTGATAGGTAAATTTAGTTTTGGTGCTAAAATTAAACTTTTTTTTTCTATTTACCGTTGACACGACCGTTCTGTCGCGGTTCCAAAGTGAACTGAACCGACTCTACTTTCGAACTCTCGATTCGACGATTTCTGAATGTACTATAGCATCTTGGTACAGTGTTGTGTGGATATCGATAAGAATAATCGATTAGATAATATTTTTTTATTTCGTAATATTTGTAGTTGCTGAATAAGATTATACCAGCAAATATTAATATTGTTAATGCCTTGATATAATGATTAATTTAAATTGATTAGGTTAAAAGTAGTTCTATAATAACGAATATGACTATTAAACATAAAATAAGAATTTTCATATTTTTTTTATGTTTTATTTTTCAATAATTGATTCATTACAAAGAAAAAAAAATGGATTATCAGTTTATATTTAATAAACAGATAATCCATTTTTTTTCTTTTAGAAGTATAACATTTTAACAACCCCTTTTGTTTTACTAGATTGAGGAGACAGACATATTTCTAATATAAATATTTCCACGTGGAAAAATTAAATCCATAACTATTATTTCATATAGTAAATACATTCTAGATGCCAATGTAAGACCGAAAACGATTGACTGTAAAAATAGCGGTTGTGAGTTTGATTTCCACTCGAGAGAAAGAGTTAGTTCCATTTACTCGCTCCAGTAAAAAAAGACAAAGCGTAGTGTTTACTTATGCGTCACTCAACATGAGTCAATAATCAAGCGGTGCATCTCTGCCTACCCCTCTACCATCTATGCAGGATACGGTTAAAAGCCAAAAAATATATATAAAGTGAGACTTTCCAAACTGCACCACGAAAGCATAACTTGTAAACGTTATTTTAAAGTAAAATAGATAAATAACATATTCCTATATAAAATACTTTAATGCAAAATATTATTTCAACATAACATCTCGCATTACAGTGACGAGTATTATATAAACAAAGATAAACGTTTACATATCTTGCATGTCTTGCTAAAGTTAATGACACTTTTTTAGAACAACACTTTATTGCTATTTAAATTTTTAAATCGCAATCGATTTTAAATTTGTCGTTTCCTCACTTTAAAATTCAAATTAAAAAAACATTTAACACGGAATTATAATACGGCTTAATGACCGTATGGAACAAATTTAAATATATTAAGACTTGGCTTTTTATTTTTTTTAAACACATGTATGTAACAATATCTTTTTTTTTTCATTTTAACGCGTTTTCCGAGAGAAAACCTAGTGTTATGATATTTCTTTCTTCAAGCTTATAAGCGGTCACACCAGATGCTATAATGTTAATGCCTAAAGTGATATGATATAAAACAAACTTCAATATGAGTAGTTGATTACTATTTGCTCTCTCCCTTTACATAAAATGCGGAAAAATATCTGAATAAAATTTTTCAAAATAAAATAAAATATCGAGTCAAAAGTTCACCCATCACTATTCCTGAACTCATAATACACATACAAATTTACTGAACACTCACACATACAACATAACTAGAGCTTTGAGCTTTTATATCGCTCAAACGAAAATGAACTCTATTATAATAGTATAAGGTTTAAAATAACTATCAAACTCATATAGGTGACGTAGTACACAGTCTAAATATTAGATTTTATAGTGTTATCTTGTTTTGTCTTACTTTTATATCTTATGAAGCAAGATGAGCGTTTAAGGTATCAGTTTTTGGGATATATGTAAAGAAAGATACCAAAAATGACGTACACTTTAGTTATAAGCACAAAGAAGTTATCAATAAACGTTATACTTAAAAATGTAATGTATAAATAAGTTCAATTCAAGTTCAACATTATGTATCCATAAAAAATATTAAAAATAGTTATTAACTTTCTTTATATGTAAATCTTAATCAAAAAACTAATGAGCAAAAGTCTGTTAGAGGCAGTTTGAGTTTAAACATATTTTAAAGAGAATTAAAACTATGTAATGTTTTATTTAGATTATAAATAATATTTTTTTATCTATACTTGTCTAAATATAAATAGCATGGAAGCAGGATTATTACGTACTACATACTAGATCCGGAGCAATTTTTTTTTAAGAAAATCTTTGAGGCCTCGGTGGCCCAGCAGTAGCAGCAGGTAGTAATCCGCGGTGTTCAAATCCGCCACTCAACACAAAATATCTTAAAAATTGGGCAGTGCACGGGAAACGGAGTATCGTAACACTAAATTCACGATAACAGGATAGGCCAAGCTACTTGCGGGATACATAAAGTTATATAATCTCTGGAGATTACGCCTTACTCATAGTATCAAAAACCTTGATCAATCATTAAAAAAAAAGTTTTGTTTCTATTGTTTAGACTTTAGAAATTAAAATTGAGATTGTTGTTTTTATACTTAGGACGTACACATATCGACTTTTTATTAAAACGTTCAAATTTATGTAAAATATCAAAGTCTAATTAATTCATTATCATACCAAATTATACTTAATATATTTCGCAGTTCTTGTGATTTTAGGGTAAACCAGAAAAAATACAACGGTCAAACTATACTAATTACTTTACTTTTATACATATGATAGTATGTATGTGATCTAACATAAACAGTAGATTCCAAACATTGCCTGTTGAAAGGCGGAATTCAACGCCGCGTTTATTAACAGTACATTAATTTCATTCCAAAATACCTTATATCAATTCAGGTAAATGAAAATCGAAGCTACGATCTCGACGCCAGAATGCTTAACAAAACAGTTACTAATACTACTATAAATAAAAAGGCGACAAGAAAGAACAATACTGCACCATCATTGAAACAACTAACAAATACAAAATCCGAGATATTTGTGAATCGTGATCGATAGCAGTTGTGGTCTATTTCCATTGTTTATCTCAAGTCGTTGCGCATCGGGAGAGCGTCTGACTGTAAATGATGGTAGTGGCTTCGATTCCCACTCAGGAGAATACCCCTAAATAATGAGGGAACCGAGAAACTGAAAATAATTCATAAATTATTTTAGAAAATGAAAATAATTCATAAACTATTTTCATTTCATCGGTATTGGTACCACTATAAGACGGCGGCTCGGCGTTAAGATCCGCCGCTGAGCAAGCAATGCTTCTAAAATCAGGTTACGCGTGGAGAACGAAGTATCTTAACAAAAGTTCCCTCTACCTTTTTATATTAAAAAGCTATTTTTAATTTATTTTAATGTCATGGTTACACAGTAAACGCGTTAAATGTGAGCATGATCTCATTAATATTGGAAAGATTGTTTAAATTGTTCTAGGATTTAAATACGGCGTTGAGTTTCGCCACCTAATATAAAACATCTCAAGTTCGGGCCAGAAGCAAAAAACAGTGTCTTGGCACTAATTTCTCTCTAAGTATTATAAGAAAAGTGAGAATTAATTTTATATATAAATTACTCATTTTTCTATAAAAGAAAAATGAGTACCTAGCTGTAAAACTGTTCCCCGCTTAGTTGTATTAACCCATAATTGCCACTTTAAAATCAATCTAGGATGAGCCATAACTTCAAGTAATTTATAAAAATCTCTTATATGAAATAAACACTTATATATTGCGGAACTTCTTATAAAGAGCTACAAGGCTATAATAACACATTCTCGTCATTCCACGGGCAAAACCTACGACATAAATTATATATTGATTTTAATAATAGTTTTGAGGTTTAAATTCTAATTAGATTAATATTTTAATCTGTAACATTTGAGTTTCGCCTCCTGTTCGCTTCGCTAAAGGCAACAATTTTTTTCCTTTTTCTCATACACGATATTCTTGATTTCACACTATACGGCGCTGCAGTAAATAATAAAAATCTTTTATACAATTTTTTTCCTATACTTAAATGGAAAGAAATATAATATAACTTTTCTACTTGATTATGCAATAGAGACGTAGGGTTTGGCCGTGCATTGTTTGAAAATAATCCAAAAGACAAAAAAGTAGTAATGTTACTAATGTCTTTCTTTAAACTTTAAAAATTTGTACCGTTTTAGAAAAACACATTTTTTTAATTAATATTTATTTCACTGAAAACTTAGTTTATTAATAAAAAATTACTACACTAGATTCTCTCTGCCTAACCACAATAACTACTACAATATTTTTAACATTTTAAAGTATTATTCCACAAATAAAAACCTTTGACAGAAAAATCTTTTATAGAAAGCATATGAAAATAATGATGGTTTCCAAGAGGCGGACGTGTGTTCGAATTTTGCTACGTTCAATTTAAAAAATATATTATTACTAATACAACTTGTATAATGGAATCGAACTCCCATTATAGTTTTGAAAGTCTGTATCGAATCACATCACGTTTCATCTTCGGTCACAAAGTCACAAAAAAGAAAATTACTGTCGACGTTTCATCTCTGTTGAATGAACCGAGCGCAAATTATACGCTGGGGATTGTTTTTGAATTCTGTACAAATTGATTTGATTTTGTTTAAGTTTTTCTTGATGACGCCGTCGTGACACGTTAGAATTTTACTGAACAAGGTGGTTATAGGTTCATATCGGACTTGAAAGATGTTTACGCTATAAGGAGTCCCATATAGCAGGGTAACCAGAAGAAAACGGCGACTAACGACGGACTAGCGTTAAGACACTCCGTTCCCCACGCACCGCCCAATATTCGAGATATGTGTATGCGTGTTGAGCGACGGAACTCAACGCTACGCTTTGTCTTACTACCAGAGCGAGGTAATGAATATAATTCATTCTTCAGATTGAGCGCAAAAGGTACTGGAAACTGTATTTGATTTCTATACAAACTGATTTGATATTGCTTAAGATTTTCTTGATGATGCCGTCGTATACTAGTTGACATTTTATTGAACGAGTTGTTTATAGGTATAGACAGCGCACAGTGCCTGGCTGTTAACGTGGCAGTTATTGGTTCGAGTCCCACTCGAAGGAAAGAATTGTTTTCATTTACATAGGTATACGATCTGGTAATAAATAGAGAGCGGCGTATAGTCCACCACACAAATGGCAATTTCTCGAAAATTGTGAGGACAGTGAGGTCAATCGTAGCGCAGCGGCACGAAGTGTGACTGTAAAATCGACTGGTTGTGGGTTCGATCCCCACTCGAGGAGATGAAATATTTACTTAAATTTGTATTTCCATTTCTTCGCTCTGGTGTCGAGACTAAGCGCGGCGTTGAGTTCTGCCACTCAATACGCAATGCCTCCAGAATTCGGCATTCGGCAAAGTGGGGAACGGAGTGTATTATCACTAGGTTCCCTCTGCCTACCCTGCTGTGTGCGGGATACAGCGTGAAGCTGATTTATTTATTTTTTTGTACGGAAGGTGCGGAACGGAGAGATTTCACATTAGATTGTATTCAAACGAAACGTCGAAATCTAGAATTATAATTTCTAAATTCTGCCAAAATTATCGTGATTATTTTGACAATAAAAATGATGACAGCGAGACGTGCAATGACTTCATATTATTGTTTAAATAACAAATAGTAATGATTTAAATATGGCGCCGTGACTGTGAAAAATTATTTTCGTTTATGCATCATTTGTTTTTATATAACCGTTATTTAGGTCTTAGTATACCTATCGGGAATACCCTGTATTTCTAAAACTTAGACCACAATATGGAAATAGAAATAAAAAAAATGTTGAAACTTTTAAATACTAGACTTGGCATCTGGATTTACCTGTATCGTTTATCTTTTATTTTTTTATCTGTATCTTTTACATCAGAAACAGCCCGAGAATCAGAAACAATTATTATAATTTTAAAATTTATATGTTTAATTTTTATTGGCTTAAAATTGCCGAGAGATTTAAGCAGATTTATTTTTTAAAGGTTTCAGATATTTGTTTTAATTTTTTTTCAATTAAGGGATGATTAAATTTAATATTATTTAAATAAAATTCATTAACACATATCATTTAAATTTAAATTTAATACTTACACCTACCGCGGGTACATTTTTCGGTCAGACAGTCGTCGACGTAGACTTGTAACTATAATATAGTTACAAGTATATTATAGTTACAAGTATAAAAGTGTATTATAGTTACAAGTATAAAAATATATTATATTTTTATTTTTATTGTTATCTCTCAACTAGCAGAATAGGCAGCGGGAATCTAGGAACCTAGTCAAAGTTCGTTTTGAGAGTTCGTTTTTACCGCATTTTAGAGGCTCTGCGCGTTGAGTGGCGGATCTTAACACCGCGCTTATTCGCGCGCTTTTTTTTACTGGAGGGAATAAAAATATTAAAAATAATATTAAATATTTATTACTGATAGTGGTAATCGAACCCACAATATGACAAAATAAAATATATGGTATCATTGAGCTGGTCTGAAGATGGAGCCAGGGCCTGAATATTGAAACTCTCCAGAAATTTCTAGTAATTAGGAAACCATTCGAGTTTGGCTCATATAATTTACAGCCGCTACCACATTCTGTACTTGTAGCAATGGATTTTTTTAAACTAAGTAATTAAGAACTTTTATATTGAATAAATCTATCATATAAGTTTTTGCGTTACGGTTCTGAGTTCAATCTCCACTCGGGGGAATAAACTATAAAAAAATATTATTAAATAATGTCTTCATTTCTTCGCTTCTTCTTGTTTTTTCTCATATACGAACAAAAAGACAGTAGTATATTAATTCTAACATATTATACGTACATATATATCTGCGGTGTGTGGTTAGCTCCATTCATACCAAAAACATTTTCTTGAGAGAAAATTAGTCATAAGGTGTACGTGACACTTGCATTCATAAATTATGGCTTGTTTGTTTTTCTTACGTTTGTGTAAGTATAGGTACTGTATATGTTAGTCATATTTTTCTGGAAAAAAAATATTATTTGCAATTACTGTTTTACCGAAGCCTTAAAATACCTTTGTTTAGCTTCAAGCTTCACGGCTTATCCCTTTTAGAGAATACCGTTTCGAAGAATATCTTCTGATGAATGAAGATTCAATTCAAAACCGCCATTTTAATATTCTGTTTTCTCCACAATAGTCTTATATTTCTTAAATAAGTTATTTCGCATATCTATTTAGATTTTTATTATCATTTCTTCGCTCTGGTATCTAGGCAAAAACGCGGCGTCGAGTTCCGCCATACATCACGCAATGCCTCCAGAATTCGGCGGACAGAAGGGAACGGAATGTCTTAACACTAGGTTCCCTCTGCCAAAATTATTTCTATCAATGACAAAATCATTAAACAATTATTTAAACTTTAAATACTTGTTTGTATATCATTCCATACATCCATAAGAGAGATTTTATTGTTAAAAAAAATAATAGATAAAAGAAAAAACCTTGACAACGAGGAAAGAATGCAATAACAATTTAATAAGTCCGCAAGATTAATGAAGACAGCGTAAAGGCGCCTACGAGTATGTCAGGCGGTTGGAATATTATTGAGTGCACATTGAGTGTTTATATTGTGTACTTTTTTAGAAAATCTATAAAAGTTTGATCGAAATATTTTCATTTCCTCGCTATTGCGCGCTGGTAACGAGGAAAAGCGCGGAGTTAAGTTCCGCCATTCAACACGCAATGCCTTGAGAATTCGACGGAAAATGGGATGCGGAAGTGTCTTAAATGTTCCCCCAAAATGCTTTATGCAGAATATAGGGTGAAGATAAAAGAAAAAACAGTTCTCTGTTTCGAGAAATTTCATTTTTTTAATTCCAATTTTATATTTTCCCTGTTTGTCTAAAGAAGATAAGGAATTTAGCCACATGGCATTCCAAGTCTATAAAGACTAGTGAAATCATTTTAGATTTAAAAAAATATATATTTTTTTAATTTTTTATAGCTTAAAGCCGTCCTGGTTGCAAGGATAAAGCTAAATCTAATGTTGAGAAGTAAGACAATCCGCCGACATATCCGACAATAACTAAATAAATATAGAAAATATAGGTATAATTATAAAATTATATCAGTTTTTAACATTTTTAAAGCAAATTTCGTAAGTCAAATAACAAACTGCGCTACGATATTATAACAAATCAGTTTCAACGGTCTCTTTTATTTGGCAGGAAGACTCGACACAGCGTAATAAGATTTATAGTTTTTCTTGAAAAGTACTGAAAGTTGCCCCACTTTAGTAAAATAGTTATGACTCAGTAAGATTCAGCCACGATTTTATAAAGACAAAGGTGAAAGGTTCATCTAATATTTCTCCAGAATTCGGCGAAAAGTGGGGAACGGAGTGTCTTAACACTAGGTTGCCTCTGCCTACCCTGCTGTGTGCGGGATACAGTGTGATTATTTTTTTTTTATATTTCTTTGTTGGTGGTTTTTTTTTAACTTACCACCATTTCACCCAATTTACTGCTTTCGACCTGAAAACAACCGACGCAAGAAACTCAGCTTATTTTTTTTTCGAAAATTGACAGATTCACAATTATTTATCAGTTTTTCAATCCATTAAATGTTTTTCATCCATTTAATGTTTAAATAGACTTTAAATGGATTTTTTGTTTTTTTTTTGTTTTTTTGCTTTATGTGAAAATTTTAGTTTCATTTCAGTAATAGTAGTATTGTATTATTACTGAAATGAAATAAAATTAAAGTATTGTGTATAACAAGTTTCAAACTTTTTTGTTATTTTATTTTTATATGTTAGCATTTAATTTCTTTTGAATTTACTATTGTTTATATCAAAAAAAATAAAACAAAAAAGTTTGATATTAAGTAGCAAAATTCAGCCTCTATACCTAAGTGAAATTGAATTATGGGTCATCAAAAAGGTTGTATGAAGTCATACAAAGTCATTCATGACATCAATCTATATGACTCATAATAACATGACACATCATTTAAGGCTTAGAAATAACAATATAATTATTTATTAGATAATTTTTTATATATTATTTTTCCAATCAATTATATATGATTTAATACATCGTTGTATTGCGTTGTAAATTTTATTTAGCTTCACGCTTTAATTCAGTCAGCAGAATAGGTATACGGAACTTAGTGTTAAAACAATGTTATTTCCACATTTTGGCCAATTTTTGACAAAACTCGACTTAGATCTTTGACTTATTACAAAAGCAAGAAAAAAAAATCTTTCGAGTCGAATCAAATCCAAAGCCTTTAGTCACAGATATTTTTCCGTTTTTTTTAACATTACACTGTATGTACGCACCAGGGAACCTAGTGTTAAGACTTTCGTTCCCCACTTTCCACGGAATGTACCAAAATACATTGCGTGTTGAATGGCAGAACTTTATACCCCGCTTGGCCTCGTTACCAGAGCGAGGAAATGAAAATATTAAATATTTCATTCCCCCGAGTGGGTATCGGACCCACAACCTTTGCTTTTACAGTCACACACTTACCTCTGCGCCACAGCGGCCTCGGCTTCTCATTTTTGATGCAGAATCTTTACGATATCATATTTCAAATCTTCAATATTATTGGCTTTTCTACCCACAACTCGAAGCCTACTGTCTACTTGTGAAAATCCATTATGTATTGTGATTTAAATGCAAGCATACCTGTCACTGAGAAGTCACTTTATACTACTTATACTACTGTACTATATAGTATAGTAGACCAAGATTAGTCTAACATGTAGGTAAGGCAGCATGAGATCTCCCTAACTTGAAAGAGTCCCACTCTTTCAGAGGTGACGCCAAATAAAGGTACATCTCTGTCTGGGAGGATAATTGACCCACCGGATTAAAAGGAAATAATCTGTAATTAATATATGTGTAAAATTTTAAATAACCTTTAAGACGTCTGGTAGGAAAAAAGGCTCACATAAAGGTGTGGTAATAATAAATATATTTTTTTACATTATTCTTAAAAAGATATGTTAAATACGATCTTTTCTATTTTAACGTAGGTGAGCGTGTACCTTAAGTTGGCGCTACCTCTGAAAATGCACCGCTTTCAAGTTAGTAATTACGCATACAGTCTTAACTACATATAAGACTACGTATGTCTGTGGGCCCTGGGATCTCAGCCTATAGTACTTTAGTACAAAACAAAGTCATTTCAATTTCCAAAACAGATTTACCGGCACATTGAAAATAAACCTGCTAAATTCGATTGCATTTCGAAGTTTTAAATGAAAAGCAGAGAATAAATCGAAAGGCATTCTACATTTATATGTAAACTTTATAGTTTGCAACAAAGCTACTACATTTAACTTACAAAGTATATCTATACTTCTTAGAAGTACTTGAAAGCTTCAACGTTGAATAGATGATCAACACTTATAAATAAACATACGTCACTTTGTAAATATTTTTATATTTGTATAATTATTATAGCAGCTAAATATAATCTAAATCTCATCTTTCCCTCCCTTTATTCAGTAACTAACAGATTTACTGACGAAACTGGACTTAGTAAGTTGAAATTTGTCATGTAGGTAGGTAGGTAACAGTAGCTTTTAAACAAACTCTTCTAACGCCCAGTATTAATAACCTATCTCCAACGTCAATCTTAGATTAGTTTCATATATCTATCCAATCTCTAGATTTTATAGATATATGAAACAATCTAAGATTGACGTTGGAGATAGATTATTAATATTGGGCGTAAATAAATACATAAAATTGGGACCGTCGTCACTAGTGGCGCAGTGGCACAAGTGTGTACGGTTACGGTACGGAACGGTTGTGGGTTCGCCTCGGGGAAATGAATAACTATTTATTAATAAATTAAATTTCTTCGCTCTGGTTACCAAGCAAAGTACGTAGTTGAGTTCCGCGACTCAACAAGCAGTGGCTCGAGATTTAGGCGGAAAGTAGGGACTAGACTGCTTGAATACTTCCCAGGTTCCCTCTCCTTAGCTAATGTACTATGAACACTGTGTGGAGCTATAAAAAGAAATACACATATATGTAAACCGCCTCACCTTACAGAAATAGAATTACCTTTTACGAATGAAATAATAAAAAAATGTATTGATATTTTTGTAATTGTTGTATTATATTCCATCAAATAATACTAAATACGGGGAGTACTTTAAAAGCCGTGACACTCGACGCTCATTTGATTGAAGTTGTAAACGAGACCCAGTTTCCTTGTTTAACTGTACCATGTAATGTTATCTAGTGACCTTACTGCAATTAACTTCTAACAACGATGCATCAAGCATGTAAAAATAGACAAACTATACCTACAAGAAAAATATATTGACTATAAAGAGAATATATATTGACTATAAATACCTAGAATTATAAAATTTGACAGCTAGCATCTACAGGTAGTACTAGTTCAGGGAAAAATGTCAAATCTATACATTTGTCGTTAAATCCTAAAAAATAATAGCCTTAAAAGGGAGACAAAGGCTCTGCTAAGCTAAGCTTGAATTTCAGAAAAAATTCGAGACCAATTTTTGTACGGAACCCTCAGTGGGCGAGCCCGACTCGTGCTTGTCCGGTTTTTATTTAAATTAATGTAGGAATGGACAAAGCTTTGGCTTTGCTTCCAATTGTTATAAGACCTCCGACTCTAATTTCGGTAACGATACTATTCAACCGGAGTACAAGACTATTCAATAATTGGAAGTGAAGCGTTAGCGACCATGGCCAGCGTTTATAAAAAAAATTGACACGCCGTTGGGACCAGTTGTGGCGCATTGGCACAAGCGTGTGACTGTAAACGTGACAGGTATGGATGCAACTCCCACTCAGAGGAATGAATAATATTTTTTTAATATTTTCGTACACTTCACTCTGGTACCCGAGCAAAGCGCGGCGTTGATATCTGCCACTCACTACACAAAGCTTCAAAAATTGGATGGAAACTGAAAACGGCGCGTTTAAACACTAGACTTCCTCTGCCTACTCTGCTGTGTGCGTGATACAGTGTTAAGTTGAAAAAAAAAGGTCTTAATATACAATCGTTTACTATTATTATATATATTACCTACTCATTTATTGCAAAAACAGAAGACGCACAAGAATGATCTAATTCCCATTGACATTGCGACCTCGCGATTAATTACCCGTTTCATTCATTTTAATAATATGCTATATTGTTTTGTTTACGCCGTCGTGGTGCAAAATTGACATGTCTTATTATAACCAATGGTTATCGATTCAAATTCGATTTGAAAGAGTTTTTATTTTGAAAGGAGTAGAGCTGAATGGAAAATAACAAAAGATTGGTTGAACTTTTAAAACATTAAAAAGTCAATAATTTGATTTTAATGAAATTATAAGCAATATTAAACATTTGGATATTATTATTTTTTTAGATTTACGCCGAACGCTTATGGCTAGGTAGGCTCAGGGAAGTTACTGTTAAAGCACTCTGTTCTCAACACCACACACCGTCCAAGTTTGAGACATAGCTGGTTGAGCGGTGGCACTCAGCGCCTTCTTACCAGAGCGAGGTAAAAAAATATTTCATCCTTCGAAGGTAATCGAACCCATAACCGCGGCCTCAATAGACTGGAAAAAATTGTGTTATTTTATTTTCTATAAATTTCTCAAATGTTACGGGAATGCTTGGAACAAATCACTTAATTCTTCACCTCCAAGGAAACAAATTTCACGACGTTGATTTCTGCACACAACACTCTAAGCCTCCAGAATTCCGTGGAGAGTGAGGGGCGGATTGTCTGCCCTAGGCTTCCTGGGCCTAGTCTGCTACATGCAGGATAGAACGTGAAACTGAAAAAAGGAAAACATGACACATTCTAAGCGCACGAGGTAACTCTAACCTCAGGTACAATTGTCAATAGGTTACATTGAAATGATTGACTTCATATAGTAAACTATTGTATTGTAGTTGTAGGTTCATTTCCCACTCGGGGGAATGAATAATTATTTATTAATATATTCATTTCCTTCGCTCTGGTACAAACTCAAAAGCGCGGCGTTAAGGTCCGCCGCTTAACACGCTATGCCTTCAAAATTCGGCGGAAAGTGGAGAATGGAGTGCTTCAACACTAAACCTAGTGTATAGTGCATATAATAGGGTGGACAGAGGGAACCCCCCTCTGTCCACTCTACTATACGCGAGATACCGCGTAAAGCCGAAATAAAAATGAATTTATATTAATTTTCACTTACTATTCAACAAATCCATTTACACCCAACACTGTCACTATACGACTTACGGGTGTTAGTCACGTCTTATTATTAAATGTAGGTATACAAATTTGCAATCATCAGAGTCGCTGCACCTTTGATATTTATATACGGAGTGCTAAATAGCATGCGACGCCATTTAAATTCAGCTATCAGTATATGCAATGTATATTAATGATAAATCGATCGCACAATACATAAATTTAAGCGAGTATTTTGTACCACACTCGACGTTGCTTAGCAATTCTGTGAGGAATATCGATTTTTTTTTATTTTAGATTCACGCTGTATCCCGCACACATGTAGAGGAACCCTATTATTAAGACATCGCTTTCCCTATTTAGTTTGTGCCAAGGCATTGTGTTTTTATTGACGAACCAGACCAGAGCGAAGAAGAAATTAAAATATTCAATATTTCATTTCCTCGGGTGGGAATCGATCCCACAACTGTGTGCCCCTGGGCTCTGGGACTGGCCTCAATAAAAAAATGTAACTTAAAAAAATTAAGACATGCTTAAGGTTCTATCAGACACTTTCTAATTCCACTGTCAGGTCGTCCACCAGAACGAATTATGGCAACAGTCCAACATATGGTTTTAATAAATGGCATATCAGAGTGTCTTCTGATCTTCAGGGTCCATCATCAAGCATCATCAGCAAGATGTTATTATATTAACACCTGACCTACGTTAGATCTATCGTTAGCTTAAGATTTTGTGTTTCTTTTATTATTCTTAAAAAAATATATTTAAAGCATTTCATAACATCAGCCCTGAAGACAAGCCTGGTACCTACACTATGTTTCCAAATTGTGCCAATATTTTGGATGCTTGCAAACGCAATGATTGTGGTCATTTGCACTCAGATAAAAAAATCAGGTTCGCGCTGTATCCCGCACCCAGCAGGGTAGGTGGAGGGAACCCTTTGTTAAGACATTTCGTGCCCCTCTTGCGCCAAATTCTGGAGACATTGCGTACTGAGTAGCGGAACTCACTGCCTCGCTTAGCCTCGGCACCAGAGTAGTCAGTAGTCTATAAAAGCAGAAAAAATTAAATCCAAAGTTAACTTAGATTTTCCTTGGTTATACCACTAAAATAGTGGAAATAGGTACATATTTGAATATACAATAAGTAACAGTAACCACATTGCTATGTAAAAATACTCTGCGTTTGACATATATTAAGTAGAACGCGTGTATTGACATATTATTTTATTTAATTTATTGCTTATGCTTAACAATGGATCGTCTATTTAATATGTAAAACGCGGCTTTGAGGCGCCAAATACTTCTAGCCCAGAATAGGTAACTTTTTATAGTCCTTCGTAGAAGTTTATGAAAGTCAAAGAAAATATTTTGATGGTAATCTTTAGTTATAATCAGTGAAGCGTTGTGTGCTAAAATTTGTTTTTGATTATAAATTATTGTGAAATATTGAGGCCGTGCGAAAAATTCTTTGACTGAGATTGCAATAAGTACTTATAGTAGAATAAATTAGGGGACTAACTCACAAATTACATTTTGTGCTGCCATAAAATCTGAAAATGGAATTTGATATTTCATTTTTTTTTTTCAAAATTTGTTTACAGTACGGTCGACGAGACACAGAAATTGATGAATTCATTATTTTCTGCCCACTCAGAAGGGCAGGGCAGAAAATAATCAAATATAAGAAAAATCTTATAAATAAGTGTAAGCAGCCACCGTCAGCTAACTTCAGGACTACAGGTAAATAAATTTAAATCCAGCGTTAGGTAGTGGCTTTATGCCACTGCGTTTCGCATCAGGTAATGCCGGGCTCCGGCGCCCAACCCACCTTAAAGGCCTGTAACGCACCTGCATCTCCTCTGGGGTTCCACGGGGTCGTGGGCGGCGGTAGTCACTTACCATCAGGTGACCCGAACGCTCGTTTGCCTTGTCCTTTTCCATAAAAAAAAGCTAAATAAATACCAAGCATACATTTTCACATCTCCAAACGCTTTGATGTCGAGGAAACAAAAGTCCCAACTTCCTCTCGATGATGTCACCATTCGCATATTGAATTAGCAAAAAAATATCATTGTAATGAATGTACACCACAAATTTTGACTTCTATTTCCTGTTCGTAACAGGAAACTGGTTTTAATTATTATTTCTTTGCAAGATTTTGTTAAAAATAAAAGTCGTTTCGTTTTCACAAGGTCAAATTTATCGAATAGTGTTATTTTGGTATAATATATTTATTAACGTGGCTGTCGTGGCGAAGGGGCAGAAACGTGCGAGTATAATTGTGTGGGATCAATTCCCAATGAAATGTTTAATATTTTCATGTCTACGCCCTGGTTATGAGGCAAAGCGCGATGTTCAGTTCCACCTCTTAACACTCAGCCGCTAGAATTCATCGGAAAGTGGGGAACGGAAGTATAAGTTATTTCCATTTCGTATGGGGGCGGAGTTTCTTAATTATAGGTTACCAGGTTCCCTCTGCATACCTTGTTATGTGCGGGATATAGCGTGAAACTAAAAAAAAAAGATATTTCCTTGAGTGTAGATAGAGCTCACAGCCTTAATAAGCATTTACAATCAGACTCTGTGACACTGCGCCACGATGGCTTCAAAATAATAATTTTATATATTACTTTCAGGTGTAGCATACAGAAGAAGTGTAGTTTCGAATAAAGAAGTAGATTTACGTCTTCTAGTGTAAATGAAATATAATTTTAAAAAAAACCTTGTTAAAAAAATACAAACTACTGAAAAAAAATCTAAGAATTTTATATAATTACACACTTTATCGTTACAATAAAACCTTAAACGGATCATTAAATCATCGTGAAATCATCACCATACTCCACACTTCACACTCTATACATACGTACATACATACATACTTCCATAGTAACCACAGTTGAGTCACCGTTATACTTTTAGCACGACGCGAGTCGCGTTTTTGGTACGTCCCGTCCCGTATGCAGACGTGTCTAACATACTAATAAAATATATTACTAATCGTATTTACTACTGTATAATTTCATTCATTTTTTTTTTCGTTGCATCGTTCTAATTGTTTAGTTGTAAGTTGGTTTGAAATAGTAAAATGTTTTAATATCGTTAGGTTTACGTTTTCTGCAGAAGGGACCAATATATGTATAGTGTAAATCACTTTCGAAAGGGTACAAACAACAACAAAGAGCCATGTAAATGCTGAAACCCAAATTTTAGAGACTTCTTAGGGTACCAAAGTGAGCAAATGAAAACAACTCAAATATATACATTTCGGCGTTCGCATAGAACCCATAGCCATTGTGTTTATAGTCACACACTGCAACACAAATGCCTCGACTGCATAAAAAAACCAAATATAAATATATAAAATATGTATATTGTAAATAATTTACTATTTTACAATATTTATGTACAGTTATGTTTTTTGTTCTAAGATAGTGGGTTCGGGATGTGGAAGATATAACCGAAGTGGTCATACCATCTACTAAAGAGGCTATGACCACTCGCTTCAATCTTTAATGGCCATTTTTAAATTGTAAAGCAACAATGCCTTTCGTCGTTGTCATTGTTGCTCTGTGGATCAGCCTTTTGACCGCATCGTCTTCTACTTCGCAGTATCTCGTGTTATTGCGGCGACTGCGTGCAGGACGCTGTCATGCAGCTGTAATTTTGCCAACTTCATGTTCACTACTACTACCATCGCGTTCGTCAGAGCCTGAGCTTCGTGAATCGTTAACACCTTTGAACCTGTATTCACTCCGTATCCTTATTGAATCATGAAATCTTTCTCCTCTTGTGTAAAAGTGAGGTAGAAGGTCTTTTTTAGGTCTTTCGGTGCCGACATTGCATTGATATTTGCAATATGAAGGGAGTGCACTGCCCTTTACGCTGAGTATATACCGCAGTATATTTCTCGTAGGGCGTAAACGACGTCCATTGGGCTTCTATAATTACAAAGTAGGTTTTTGCTGATGCTTAGCATTTAGAATGGACCGAGCAAAAAAAATACTGCAGCGGTAGCCTTATAAAGTCCCTTGTGAATTTCTATGGCCGCCGCCTAGGTTTCATATGGTTAAGGTTTCCTCCTACCCTATAGGTTTCCAACGGTCGTAAAGACGCTGAATGCAGCTCTTGCAGAAGAGTGTTTCTTCATTTAAATCTGTTAAGTAATTTTTGCTGGAAAGTGGAAGAAACAATTATCTACACAAACTTTCATATTTAAAGTATTAAGTAGGATTTATATACTGATAAATTTTAAATGTTCTCTTGTGTACATATCTTTACTTAAAACTTTATTATCTGCAGAAAATAGCCGACAATTTCACTTAAAGGTCTGTGGCTTGTCATTATCATTTTGACATTTATTGTTTACGATTTTGCTGTCACTTTTTATATGATAACAGTATAACACAACCATTGAGTAAATTTAAATTATTTAGACTTTGGACTTACTTCATCAATACTTATTTATTATATTATTTAAGTGTTAATGAGTTACTATTAATATCATTTACTTGCCATATTGCGTTTTAATATGTCTCTATTAAATAAATCTATGTTTTTACTTAGATCGGCAAAATTATCACCCGGTAAGTGATGATTCTTTATTTTTATAGAAATAAACACACAGTAAGACAGACAGAAGACAGAAGTTAATCTTGGTTAACTATATATATTGTAATTTAAACAATATCCAATATGTATTATTAATATTTCTAATAAAATATACATATTACATATTATTAATATTTCCTATAAAAGTTGTAAACAGGTATCACTATAGACTCTTGTCATTTCTTAACACTGTTTTATTTTTCTTCCAAGACTTTATAAAAAAAATACATTTTTAATCTCTTTATATATTTTAATCTCTTTATCTTATTAGTCAGAAAAAGGGCAATATCTTTAAAATAATTAATATTAATTAATACATTAGCAGGTATATCAAAACTATTCTCTTCAAATGCAGCCATTCCTCAATTTGAAACATTAGCTATATCTGTACCTAAGAAGAATGTGTTTCATGTAGAACTGAACCGTCCAAAACAAATGAATGCCTTTAATAAAGTTATGTGGAAGTAAGTATGATCCATACATTACAGATTTTTGTATACATTACACATTATTTAACAGAGTAGATAGACGAAACCTAATATATTAGACATCCAGTTCCCCCCAGCCGAAGCCAAAAGTGCATGCCTGTAACTTCTCTGGTGTTACATGGGCTCAAGAGTGGTGGTGATCTATTACCATCAGGCAAACCGTACGCTTCTTTTTCCAAAAAAAAATATTGTGTGGTCAAACTTAACATGAATTTCTTGCTCTGGTAACAAAAAAAAAACTACATCACTGAGTCCCTCCATGCAACACACACATCTTTAATTCAGGGGAAAGTAATTCAGGGGAAAGTGGAGCAAAAGAATGAAATAGTCTAAGTCAAAGATAATCTTTGTTGTCGTATAAAAATGATATTCACCTATTTTACTTCTATCTGAAACTTATTTTTTTTATTTTCAGAGAACTAAATGACTGTTTTGCTTCACTAAATGATAATTCGGAATGCAGAGTTATTTTATTAACTGGTAGTGGCAAACATTTTACTGCAGGTTAGTGATTATTATTTTTTTACATTTTTAAAGTGTTATTTCACACTTTGGAATCATGATTATTATTTAAAATATCAAACGATAAAAAATATGATTATGATTAGCAAATATTCAATATACATTATATATGCTCAGAATATAAAATATAACAAGTTCAAGTTTGTTTGGTTAAACATGTTAATCTTTGGAACTACTTTTATGTTTTGAATTACTAAATTTTACTATATATTTTACTTGTGTTAACATTTAAAATATTATCAACTTATTGAGGAAAAGAAATAATCTGAATTAATATTATAAAGATAACAAGTCATCTATTTGTTAGTTTAAATAAAAAAATATGTTTTATTGTATTTTTTAAATAATCAATTTATTAAGGCATGGGTTCAAATTTATAAAATTAAATTGACAACTATTATACTTATTTAGAAAACGTATAATAATTTGAATGCAGCGGGACTATTATTGTGCAGTCATTAAATGATTAAATATTAATGGTAGTTGGCAGTTTCCGTGATTATAACTAACTAACTCTATGTCAATTGATATGGTGAAAGTAGATTTTTTTTATAAATATATAGGACACTGTCTCATATATTGATTGAATTCTGATAAAGTGGGACATAAAAGGAAAATAAAAAAATACAAAAATACAGAATATACTGATATTTATTTAACGATAATTCCAATTATAATAAAAAGAAAATTATAACATAAATACACCTTCGTTTTCTTCATCATTAATTAATTAATAAATTATATTTATAACATTCAAGGTATCGACTTTAACAGCTTGCTGGAAGAAGAGCAAAAAGCTCAAGAGTTTGACGATGTTGCCAGGAAGGCGCGAGTTTTTCAAAATTTAATTGGTTATTGTCAAGTAAGTTGTTTATTATTAAAAAAAAATGTTTTTTAGACTAGTCACTAGTTAAACTATTTATTGTTACATTGTAGCTAAGTTATACAACATTTTTGGTGGGAATCGAACTGACGTCCGTCGCGTTGACAGTTACAGTCTAGTGCCACTGGCCTGCGACTGCCTATGTCATTTATAAATCTAGCATTTAGATTTCCATACTGCAATATTGATTTTTATAGGTGATCGTAACGAATGTAACCGCGTCGTTTTGTAAGTTCGATTACCACTCGGAGGAATGAAGTGTCATAACTAGGTTCCCTCTGCCTACTCTCTCTATATGCGTGATACAACATAAAAAACTAAAGAAAATATAAAGTATTTTTAATAAAATTGTTAACTTCAATTAATATAACATAATTCGTATTCAAGCAATGTATAAAAATATTTCTAATTTCATACTTCCAGGACGGTATAACAGCTTTAGAAGATTGTAATAAGCCAATATTGGCGGTAGTGCATAATGCGTGTGTCGGTGCCGGTGTGGATCTTATCACGGCAGCTGATGTAAGGTAAGTATTTTTTTTTAAGGTAGGCAAAGGGAACCTAGTTTTACCTTTTATTTATCGCATGCAGTATTAAACTTAAATATATATGATTGTACACAGAGTCTTATTCTTTTTGCTATTGTATATTTACTCTCTTATCAACGTCCAGATTTCTGTACGACTTTCGCTTTGTACATGTTTGTACGTGCTTTCGCTTTGTACCGGAAGGAGGAAATGAAAATAATTAATTCCCTCGAACTGGATTCGAACTCACAACCGTCGCTTTTATATTTAGGCCGTCTTAGCGTCGTGGCACAACGAGTTATAATGTTAGTGTAGATATATATTGAAAAATATGAATAATTAAAAATACAATGTAAGCGATTACTAATTTAATATATTAAATAGAAAATAATAAAACTTTCAAGGTATTGTACAGAGGAAGCTTGGTTTCAAGTGAAAGAAGTAGACCTTGGACTTGCGGCCGATGTTGGAACTTTACAGAGGCTTCCTAAGGTAATCAATATTTGATTTTTTTTTTTAGTCTGACCCCTTTCCCGTAGGACAGGTTAGACAAAGGGTACTTAGTGTAAAGACACTCCGTTCGCCACTTCATTTATTTTGATTGTGTTTTTATTAATGTTGAAATAAATCAAGTTTATGTTAAGAGAAATTTGCCTATAAAGTAGTGAAAACTGCATTCAAATCGGTTCTGAGATTGCACAAACGCACAGACAAACAGGCAAAAAAATTCAAAAGAATTATTTTAGGTTCTATTAATGAACACTAACCAGCTTTTATCTCCGGCATCGCCCCCGTTGACGACAAAAATAACTAAGAGTTGTGTATGACATGTGACATATTAAGGTACCTCTGACCGCAGCCATTTTGGCTAACACTGTTTCGAACATTTAACGTGAAGTAATATTGCTCAATGTTAGCCTTTCCTGTATACTGAAAAGATTAAAAAAAAACAAACCCAATACTATTAGTAGAGAAGTATACAGTATATTATGAGATCTGAAAAATAGGTTTATATATTTTTTTTAAATATAATTTACAGGTAATCGGTAATACATCAGCTGTAAGGGAGTTATGTTACACCGCAAGAAAACTACCTGCGAAAGAGGCTTTGGAACTCGGCTTGGTCAGCAAGGTGTTTAAAGATAGAGAAAGGTGAGTATTTTTTTTCAGCTGGCGGTAGAGATGGAACCTGTTTCTTATTATTTATATTTGAGTCTAATAATGTATGTATAAATGAATCATTTTATCATGACTAAGTGAGTTTGATATCACAGTTCGCTGAGTTCAGCTTATTTTTGACGTTTTCAACGAAATATTTGTAAGAGGATTGCTTATTTTTGATGACATAGGGGAGGGGGG
>JAATLQ010038492.1:24049-53615 GCA_013421005.1 Heliconius erato x Heliconius himera | reverse complement strand
GTGCCATCCAAGAAATTCTAAATACAGCTGAGACAATTGCATCAAAAAGTCCTGTAGCAGTACAGAATACAAAGAAATCTTTAGTTTATTCACAAAGCAGACCAAATAAGGATGGGCTCGAACATATTGTGAGTATATTTGGAATTATTTTTAAAAATAAAAGGCGGCGTTGAGTTCTGCCACTTATCACTTAGCAATGGCTCGAAAAATTAGGCAAAAAGTGGGAAAAGGAGTGTCTTTAACATTAACTTAAATGTTCATAATAAATTACATGCAAGGAAGTACTGTAAATGTGTCTTTTTTCATTTCAGAAACTAATAAACCAATTAATGCTGCAAAGTGAAGATTTAAGAAAAGCTGCCATGGCTCAAGCTACTAAGTCAAAAACTGAATTTGAAAATTTATAAAAAAACGCCTATACATATCTTTATAAAAAATATATTTATATTAAGTTATATATTTAGAAGGATAAGAAAAAACTTAGTTATGCAGTATTTTTGTTATAATATAATAAAATAAAAAATATATAGAAGATTTTTTATAATAAGAAGCAATTTACTAAAGGTTTTGGATACATTTTTCATTATGTATGTATGAAATATTTTTAAAGTAATATACATTTATAAATAATTTTGATTTTTATTACATTGTTGTTGTTACAAGGGAAAAAAAATAGATATTTTCAATAAATAATACATTATACATATATACTTATTTATTGTTACTAATATAATACACATAGTATCCGACGACGATGGCTTACACTCTAACGCCCAATATTAATAATCGATCTCCTACGTCAATCTTCGATTGTTCCATATATCTATCCAATCTAGAGATTGGCGTAAGTTGACGATATCTTTTTTAAGCTTCACCTTATATCCCACATGAATTGAGTGTTGAATAGCCCAATTAGTTATCAATTTATTTGAATATGTGTTATAAATTACCTAATGTTTTGTATGCAGCTTTAAATTACTTAAATGAGAATATAATCTAAACACTAATAAAATTTCAATATCAAATATGCTTGAGGCCAGTCGAGGCGCAGAGGCACAAAGTGTGACTGTAAAATCGACTGGTTGTGGGTTCGATGCCCACTCCAGAAAATGAAATATTTATTTACATTTATACTTTCATTTCTGCGCTCTGGTGTCAAGGCAAAGTCGGCGTTAACTTCCGCCACTCAACACGTAATGCCTCCAAAAATATGTTGTAAAAAGAAAGTCTGATTACGTTAACATTATCATTCAACCTAATTTAATCAACAAAAATGTATCCTGAATGTGAACGTGCTATCTCCGCGCAACCTGTTACTTCTACGTACAAAAAGGCTTTTTAGCTTCCCTTTAAATAAACATAGTAAACATTTCACATCTCTATAAGTACAATGGATATTCTTTAAGTTTTTCCTTATTGTATCGATTTAATTTTTTTTATGCGAAATATATAAAAATTAATTACATATAAATGTAATTTACAAAATATTCATCTTTAATATATATTTATAAACAAAACTGTAACACATACTTTCAATAAATACCCCTAAAGTAAAATATAAACTAAAATTTTCAAAATCATAAGCAAATAACTTTACAATCTAAAACATAAAATATGTAATTGAATTATATATCGTTTGGAACTGACGTCAGAGGTGTGACGTCATCGCACGTAACAAGCAAATAGGGTAACCTACTTTACGGAGGCATTACCTGTCCCAATATAGATCTTCTATAAATAGAATTGGAGGTCCAATATGACTGCAGCCTGCAAGTAGGCCATTGCAATGATTTGACCTATTTATTTTTCAATGGTTGGGCATGAACGAGAGAACAGGGTGCTTCGCGACTTCATTCAGTAACGAACTCGAGGCCGGGCTGACCTACTTTAAAGCTCACAAACCGGCTATATTTATTTATTACTGCATTCTATATTACTGTGCTGTGTTAAATTCGCTAAAAATTATATTTAATTGGAAGATTTCAAGTTGAATTATTAAAAGAGCAGAGATAAGTGTAATATCAGTGAAAAATGTCAAAATATTTAAAATATCCCGCGTAAATCCAGGGATACTGTAATATCGAGAATCAATTAATCTGATTGGCTGTTATTTAGCTCGAGCGTTCTGATTGGTCGGAATTTGTGCTGTAGCAAAAACAGCCAATCACAGGCAGAGTTACCCTTGTAGCATACGACAGCCACGCCACCTGTCGCTTCACGTTGCGTTCATTGAATACCGCCCGGACTGTTTGACGCAAGCGCACTGAGGCCCAACAAAGGGCCGAAATAAGATTCGCAAGTGAAAACTGATGTATTTATGTTATAAAAATGGTGAAATCTGTGAAGTGGCGGTTAGAAATTAGGATATTCGACGTGTCGAATCATGACCGAGGCATCTGAAAAGTAAGTTGGGTGTTCGTTATACAGTTTTTTTCGATACGTGTTTCGCCCTGCACTGAATAGGTAGGGCCTTACCCCGGCCATTTTTCGAGCTCAATATACGTTTTATAAGACTTATCACAAGTACTAAGGTTTAATATTAGTCTTTTCAGCTTAGTTGAGGCCTAAAATAAGATATATAAGTGAAGAGACTTATAAAATTTCAATGTACGACCGCCGCCCTTAGGTCACCCTGTGTATAGCTATAATCAATGAGTCGACGTTCATTCACTATAAAGTACATCACTCCTTTCGGGGTCATTTGAAGCTGGCAGAACGAAGCTGTTTCTCTCAATGAATTACATACGAAAATTTGCAACGTTTATAAGTATGCTTTAAAAGAAATTAAATTGTATTAATGGATATATATGCCTTTGTAACAATTCATTGATGATTGTAGTATGAAACTAGTTTTAGTTTCATACTACATTTAATAAAGTTATAGGAAATAAATGATTAAACATTTTTATATTAGAACAAATAACGAAGTAGATTTAAAGGAAAATTATATATGAACTAAGTAACATAAAATCTGGCACACCTTTTTTTATAATTTGAATGTCAAGTGCTTAAATTATTAAGAATATTAAATAAAATCTATTTATATAAACTTACCAAAATTATTTCTTTATTAATTAAAAAAAACAATATTATGAATTATTTTATTTAAATCATAATTATTTATGTCATAACATAATATTATTTTGTAAATAATAAATAAAAAAGAATAAGCTCTCCTATACTTATAAAAATACTTTCATAATATATTGTATGTACCATTAATAAACAATTATTACTTGGCATTTTTTTTAAGATGAAATGAAATCATGGTCTCAGCTTAAATATGAATAAAAAAAATATTCTGCATTAAATTTATATTACATCCAAGGCTTTTATTAATTAAAATACTTTAACACAATATGTATGATTCAAAATATAAAAGCTTATAAACATAACAGTAATTTTTTTATCAAACTTTGAATAAATATAGATAATAAAATAATATTTAATGGCCAAATTTCTATTGTGGCTGATGTGGCTCACAACTATGACTGTAAACAGGAGGATTGTGATACTAGGCTACCTTGTATCCTTGCTATATGCAAGATTAAAGATAATATGAAAAGCAATACAAATGCTGTCTAAGCCATTTTTATTCTAGATTTCCCAAAAAAATTGAGATCACACAAGAAGCACTAGGTTTCAAATAAAAAAAAATCATCAAAATCAGTTCACCCAGTCAAAAGTTCTGAGGTAACACAAACATAAAAAAAATGCAGTTGATTAATAACTTCCTTTTCTTACAGAAGTCGGTTAAAAGTAAGCATTGATTATTACATTTTATTAAATTTTTTCATATATTTTTCAATTAAGGAATTATTATTTCATAGCAATATTAAGATGTCATCACAGTCAAAGTCTGACATATTTTTGTTTAGCTGCATGCTATATCCCGCACATAACAGGGTAGGCCTGAACCGAAACTTGGGAACCTAGTCCCAAGACGCCATATTCCCATTTGGAGACTTCTTTTACGCACTTTTCTTCGAATTCCGGAGGCATTGGCGAACGCTTCACGCCGCGCTTTTCTTCGTTACCAGAGTGAGAAAATGAAAATATTAAATATTTCGATTTCTTAAGTAAAAACAACTAGTTATATATATTTACGTGATAAAACTTTGGAAATTAGATTCTAAGATATGCTTAACACTGAATCTATATAGTAAACCCTCAGATTTAAAAAAATCATAGTAATAAAAAATTTTGCAATAAAAAAATGTTAACATCTCTTGGCTGGTGCACCCGAATATCAGCTTGAACCACTTGATCACATACAACGAAGATCTGTTCGTATCATTATGGACCCACTCATTTGTGGGTCAATGGCTGGACACTTGGGTTTGCATAGAGACGTCTCCTCGTTGTGCGCATGGGGAGTTTTCTAAGGAACTGTTCGATCTGGTACCTGCTGCCCGAATTTTGAAACTGCAAAGTATGGCACAAGCTTAATTATCGTCCCCACCATCTGAATACGTGGCACTTCATTACTGTTCGTTTTTGTAGTAATTTTCTTCTAAGGGCCACACAACTGTGGAATGCCCTACCCGCGAAGGTGTCTTCACGTCGTTTCGACATGGGTGCCTTCAAAAAGCGCTTTTACTTCCACCTTAAAGGCCAGCATTCTGTGGTGAACATTACCGTCATGGGTGACGATGATCACTTACTATCAGGTGTCCATTAAAACCCTTCCGTTCCTCGCTTTCCTCAGAATTCTCTAGGCATTGCATGTAGAGTGGCGAAACTTGACGCGAAACTTTACCAGAATGAAAAATTGAAAATATCAAACATTTCATTCTCACGAGTGGAAATCGAACCCACAACTTACGTAGCGGGTTCGATTTCCCGAATTATTATCATTAGAATGTAAATGTCACATAGATAATTTTCGTTTACTTTCTATTAATGAATATCATTTTTCTACAAAGCTGACTAGGCAGACTTGACGTCTTTTTTTGGATTGTTCACTATTCTCCGTCGTTTGGCGGAACAGAACGCCGCGATTTGTATTATTATTTTTTTAAATTATTAAAAAAGATAGTGAATGAAATCATAACAAAACAACGAGAACCAGCTTCTACAACTTCTGCTTTAATTTGAATTAACGGTTTCCCACGGGAATTTTAACTGTCACTCACTTATTAAGCAGCCTATATTCAACTATTAGGATGTCAAAGTTCAAACAAAATTCTGAAATGCTTGTTTCGTAACAGCCTGTCATTTTAAAAGGCAAATGCAAGCTCTGATACAATTTCTAATATTTTAAAACGTTTCAATTTTTACACTAGTGACACAAGTGACAGCCGGACAGGCCTGCTTTGGTTTTGCTTTTTTTTTCCTTCTTTTCTTCTACTTTACTTTACTCTAGGTTCCCTCTCTAATATGAATGAGCTTTTATGTTTGTAACACAAGTATATATCTTAGGTACTTAGGACCGTATTTATAAATCATTCTCAAGTCTGAGATTGGGATCTTGAGATGCCGTTTTCATTCATAAATATATAATTTATAAATGAAAACTATATTTCAAAACAAAAGAACTATATTTCATCCTTGAGAGCGTTTTACAAATACGTTAAGAATTTTGGTTAATATTTTTAAAATTAGATATCAAATGGCTTTCTAGAATAATATACCTATTTACAGCTTGATATCCAACTCGCTTGTCTAATTAACTAATCAACGTTCGTAGACAGGATATGACAAACTACTTGTAAAGTAGACTCAAGTTTTAATTTGTACGGCGGCTTGAATTTTTTGTCGTTATATCTGTGTATGTAACTATAATCATTAATCATGGATGTAGGAATGAAGGAGCCAGGTGGTCTGCGCCTGATCTTGAATATTAAATAAAAAAAATAAAAATCTTTTATTATTATTATTATTAACTGACAAAATAAAATATTGTCAAAATTAAAACCTATAATATTATAGATACACCCTTGACTATAATAATATAGATATGTACTACCTACGAACAGCTGAATGAATGATCTTCGTAGTATTATTCTTGACGTATGATAAAAGCTAATCCAACTTGATTAGTTTTAAGAAATAAAAAGTAAATAACATATATTTAAAAATATAATTTTATAACGGTAGTAAAGTTGAGTAAAAAAGTAAGAAAATATACTTAATGTTGAGGACAGTCGTGGCGCAGTGGCACGAAGTGTGACTGTAAAACCGACTGGTTGTGGGTTCGATCCCCACTCGAGGAGATGAAATATTTACTTAAATTTATATTTCCATTTCTTCGCTCTGGTGTCGAGGCTAAGCGCGGCATTGAGTTCTGCCACTCAACACGCAATGCCTCTAAAATTCGGCAGAAAGTGGGGAACGGCGTGTCTTGCCACTAGGTTCCCTCTGCCTACCCTGCTGTGTGCAGGATAGAGCGTGAAGCTGACAAAAAAAAAACTTAATGTTTAGACATTCCGTTCCACACTGTCGTTGTGTCGATGGTTGTGGATTCGATGCCCACTCGGGGACTTTTCTAGGCTCTGGTAGAGCAAGCTGCGACGACGACGTTCCGCTGATATATGTCTAATATATGCCATGCGGGATAAAGCGTGTTCGAGAGAGAAAATAATAATATTTACGTACTCTCCACAACAGTCCCCACCTGGTGCGCGTGCGAGCGCAGGTAATGTGTCGGGATGAAGGCACCGGCGGCTGGATGGCGCTGGGCGGCGGTGGGCTCGCCGACGTCATGGTTAGCCGGCGTGGAGGTACGTTGGTTCCTGTACTGGTTCGAATATGGGTGTAATAAAACGAAGTGCGTCACGTTCCAATTATAATATTAATCTCATTTATTAATTACTATGCTACTTCAATTATGCTCTTTTTGTTTATTATATTTTAAGAAAATTTATAAATTGTATAAATTTAACAAAAATTAATGTTAAATTCATACAATTTATAAAATAAATTAAACTTGTCATTAATTAGTGTGTATAATTTAATTCATAGTAACACACTCTTTCAATATATTTAAATAATAAAAGTTATACAATTCCAAATATAATGATTTTATATGTATAGTGTCGTTAGTCGTATTTAACAGTTAGTCGTATATGGAACTCTGTATGTGTTTTTATATGGAAAAATACGGTAAAATAACAGCTTTGAATAAAAGATCATAATTGTACTATATAAAATTTGGTCCAATCATATTTTACGTATTTTTGCTATTAGTAAATGTATATGGACAGTCTTGAAGTCTTGTTTAGTGCTGCCTAATTTTCATTATATTTCAAATTTCATTCGAGGACCGAGTTTCTTTCATAAACTATGATATGGTGTTATGTTAAATTTTGTTAAGTTGTTAAGTTGTTATGTTGTAATGTTAAATTAGCGTTGTTAAATAATAATTAGGTGGCTAATGATTCTAGGTTTCAAAAAAAAATATCTTCAAAATATCTAAACCAACTTTTATTTAAAACTCTGCCTGGAAGAGATCACTTGTGGTGATGAAGCCGCCAAAAATTGTGCTTTTCTTCTTTTTTCTTTTTGCGTTGATGTAATAATATATTAAATATGAATAATGATAAGCCTTATTTAAAAAAAAAGACGGAGTTTTTATCACTATATTTTCTATTACGTTGAAAAGATGGTGCATGAAAGAATTTTTTTTGCTTACCAGAAGCGGAGAGAAGCATCGACACAGCACCCGCGTGCTCACAGAACACACCTAAGCCAGAATATTATATACACGGCAGGCGTATCAGTGATAACGTGGTGAGTTTATAGAATATCTCTTTCTATTTATTGTCTAAAAGAATATTTAACATCCAACGAACTGGGTCCAACTCGGACAAAAAGTGAAGAAGGAATGTGTGACACTACACTCTTTTAACTTGCCTTTCTATGTAGGAAGATTAATCACATGATAAATAAGTGTTTGAATTCTATTTATTTACTTGAGAGGCCAATCGTGACGCAGGGACACAAAGTGTGGACTGTAAACGCGACAGGTTTTGGGTTTGATTCCCACTGAAGGAAATGAAGTATTTAATATTTTCATTTCGTCGCTTTGGTGTCGAGGCAAAGCGCGCCGTTATGTTGCTCCACTCAACACGCAATATCACGTGCGGGAATTGAATTGAGTGGTGTTGTGCAGAAAATGGGCAACGGAGTGTCTTAGCACTAGGTTCCCTCTGCCTACCCTGCCGTGTGCTGGATACACCGTGACACTAAAAAAATATATTTATCTATTCCGGTTATGCGTTTCGGTGTCTCTGTCAATCAGAACTCAATGCCTCTCCCTAACTGTTTATGCATGTTTTATTAGCTTTCTTCTTAATAAAAAGTTTTTTTTTGTTTTGCCATTTCAGCTCGTCCTCGATTGCACACTCAAAGATGATTTCCAATATCACAAAGTAATGCCAACGTTCCACCACTGGGTCTCTGATGAGAAACGTTTCGGTCTAACATTCCAAACTGCGGCCGACGCGAGGGCCTTCGACAAGGGCGTCAGGAAGGCGGTCAGCGAATTGTACCGTGAGTTGCTTTGGTTTTTCATTTTTTTTATGAATATTTCTTGTTTTTTTTTTATAGAAAATACAGTTGAATTCGAAACTGGTTAACTAAGGGGATGTGGGGGACAAAAAATAAAAAATAAATTAAAACAAGTAGGATCTATTTTATTACATTTGGTGTGAGAGGATAAAAGCTTGGTCATTTTATTGTAAAACTGACAAGAAGAATTAAGAGTGGTGTTATTTCGAAGTAGGTATTTTGTAGGTATTTCTTTGTAATATTTATTTAAAAAAGCAATAAATATGTCATGAAGGTGCGAGGAAGGCGGTAAGCGTGGTTCTTAACTTTTTTACGAGTATTTATTGATATTATCTATCTTAAAATTGGGAAGAAGAATTAGGTAGCGTCATTTTAATAGATTTTTCTTTGTAATAATTATTCGATAAATTCCCAAAAAAGTAGAAGTTTATTTATTGAACTTTGGTAAAAGAATAAAGAAAAAAATCTTTAAATGTGAAGTTTATTTCCTTATATTTGTTTGTAGCTCATACTTTTTAACATATTTTTGTTACAAGAAAAAGCTTAGCAATTTTTTTAACCGAAGAGATTAGAAGTAATTTTTGAAGGTCCAAATGCTTTTCCTAATATTTAATAAAAGAGACAAAAAAATTGTTTTCGTTTCATTTTTAACTACGTTATTTTATTTTGACATATATGAAAAACCTAAATAGACAATTTATTAAAACAATTTTTTATGATATAGGTATGTAATTATATTAGAGTATATTTAGTTTTTATGTCATATTATTTAAAAAAAATACTAATAATATCTAATAACATGAGCCGACTTATCTAATGTATGTTTTTGCTTTCCCGCTACTGCTTTCTTATGTGGTAAGTGAATATTTACACAGTCCGGTCGATAAATCGTGGCCACTCTGAATTTAGCTGTAAATGGCTGCACAAATTTTGATTCTAGGAATTTATTTTTGTAATTTTCTTCCCGATTGAACAATGCACAATAATTTCAGAAAGCCTAACTTCAGAGCGTCCACAACTCATCGACCGTACTGTACTTAAGTTTAAGAGGTTTTTTATTCTTATTAAAAAATATTTATTTTCTTTAATTATATGATACGTTAGTATAAATGTGTGACATTTTTATTTCCAATATAATTCTCTTAAAACCTAACTTTTACCTTATCTACTTACTTAGATAACTTTTGTTTCTTATGTATTTTTAAATTAGTTTACATGAGAATTAAAAATAGTGTTACAAAAAAACAATATAGTTTTTATAATCTTTTTATGATGAAACCCTTCAGCAATATCACTTTCACTACATTGACTGTGATTAAGAACTATTATTGTGGGCATTTATCAATGTTAGAGATATCTATAATGTTTTGGATAATAAAATATATATATTTTTATACTTGTCTGACTGTACGATAATCTGATAAACAGCTTAACCGACTTAAATGCAATTTAGGTACAAGTTGCAAGTAAAATTCTAACATTTAGTGTCTGTTATATTTCGCGTCA
The DNA here is from genome assembly GCA_013421005.1 of Heliconius erato x Heliconius himera. Classification (NCBI taxonomy): domain Eukaryota; kingdom Metazoa; phylum Arthropoda; class Insecta; order Lepidoptera; family Nymphalidae; genus Heliconius; species Heliconius erato x Heliconius himera. The sequence continues at coordinate 43,598 of JAATLQ010038492.1, read as the reverse complement.
GACTCAGGATGTTAATATTTAATATAATATATTTTTCAGGTCTGGGTGGCGCATGGCCATCAATGTACGGATACAAAGGCAAGAAAAGCGCAATGAAGCCCGCTGAGGATGACGAGGAGAACCATATATTTGAAGTAAGTGGAAAATTGTATTGAAGTTTTAACCTTAAATAGTTTTGAGAATTAGTAACTACAATTAAATAATGTAAAAACAATAATGTACAGTACAGTACATTGATTATATTAATTAATTGATCATTCTCTTAACGTATCTCTTATAATGCAAAATGCTTACAAATTATTATTTGAAATTACCTAAAATTTTTTTTTTTAACACACCACCAATTTTAAATTAAAAAGACCCCAATAATTTTTTCAATAGGGAATAATAAAAATATATAAATTTTCAACTGCACATGTTCCCACAGTGCCTCAACCTCCCCTCCGAGTCGCGCTCCAGTTCGGAGAAGTCGACGGCGAGTCGAGTGCGACACGACGAACTCACGCAAACGCCGATACTGTCAGCCATCACTCTACCACATCATCATACGCATCCTTTGAATGGTAAGGCATTTTATATATTTTCCTGGATACAGTGTGAAGTTATTTATATCAGATCTCGAACTATTTTATAATTTTTAAATATTGCAGACTCAATGAACATTCCATACGAGGATAGGCAAGACGATGGTGAAGGAGAACGCTGTCCATACGTCCATCTTTCAGCTGTAAGCATTCTTAATCTATACTTATAATAAAATGTTGAAAGTTAGGTCATATAAAGTTTGTTAGGTTAAACGCACTAATCTCAGAAACTAGTCACAGATTGAATCTAGTGTTAAGACACTCCATTCTCCAGTATTTGCCGAATTTTGGAGACATTATAGTAAAACTCAACGCAGCGCCTTGTATTGTTGTCAGGGTGATGAAAATAAAGTATTAAATAATCATCAATCATTTCTCCAAGTAGGAAACGAACCCAATACCGTTAATATACTATAACCTGAATATACTATAACCTGATAATACCGTTGTCCTTACAGTCACACGCTTGTGCTACTGCGCCACGGCCACCCCCATTTGACTGTCAAAAAATACTTGTTATGTTTAAGCACTAGGACAGTAAGCTAGGATAGCTGTAATATAACCTTATAAACTATATTAAATAACTAATTGGACAATCCACTTTCACCCAAAATCTACTGAACGGATTTAGATTAAACTTTACGGCTGTAGCTTATATTACTGTAAAGTAATATAAGCTACAACTAAATACATAACAATAACAATTACACTACTACACTACAATTAATTTAAAGATTTAATTAACAACAAATTAAGCTGGCGAAGCCGCGTTTAAGTCGCAAGCTTTACAAATGTTTAAGGCCTGTTTACCAGAGCAAAAAAAAATAATAATAATTTCATTCCCTCCAGTGGGAATTGATTTTTTTTTAGATTTATAGAGCGTAATACCATATTTATTATATAAGCTATTTAAACTATGCATTTATAGCTTTTATTCTTAGATTCATAGAATAAAATACCTAATTACAGGTGCACGACTACACCTACCCGCAAGTTGGCGCTATCAGCTCGGAGCGATCGTCACCCAACTCTAATACAAGACCGCCGTTGCTAAAACGGGATTCTGGTTAGTTAGTTTTTTATAGTTTTTTGTATGATTTTTTATTACTTAAATTGTAGAAAAGTTTGAATATTTTTTTTTAATTATATTTTTTACGTATACGTCATACGATATGACGTAGGGTAGACAGAGGGAACCCAGTGCTAAATGTTAAAAAAGTTGAAGTGACATGATAACAATACTGTAAGCACATTGGTTCTGGGTTGGATCCCCCATCTGAGAAAATATTTTCCTTTATAGACTATAATATTAGTATTATACTTTTAAAATTAAAAGGAGCCGCGACGATTGTTAGTTTCGATGGTCAAATTTATATTAGTTACATTTCTTCGCTCTCGTTTACAAGATTTCCGCCACTCGACATCTCTTACCACATATAATATTACAAAAAGATTTTCTGAATTATGTTATATATTTTGTAATTTCAGGGTCAATAAAGAAATGCACGTGCAGCGGTCCTCCGCCGCTACCAGATAAGAAACCAGCTGAAGTGTTCCAGGCGCGGGTTAAATGCAGGTTATTATTGTTTAGCTTCACGCACATATAGGAGGGGTACAGAGGGTACTTAGTTAAGACACTCTGTTGAACCGAGTTATTTTTTTGTGTATTGCGTGGTGAGTGGCGGTACTTAACGCCGCGCCTTGTCTTCTAAAGCAAAGAAATAAATATTCCTCTGAGTGGGCTTTTCGATACAAATGTCACTTGTTTGGTAGTCCAGATAATACCAGATATCTATGGTTAAGCCCGCATAGTTGAATATTAAGTAAACACTTATATTTCTTTTCCAGGCATTGCCACGAGTGGTATTTAGAAAGTGCAAACCGCGCAGGCGCCTGTGAGTTTGCACCGGACTGCTTCAAGTCGTGCATCGATTGTGTTAGCTGCATTAAGTGTGCTCAGGTATTTTATTATTTTGTTATATAATATATTCTTCTTTTTTTTGTCAATTTTACATTTCACGCTGTAGCCTACATCTAGCAGGAGAAGCCTGGGAATCTAATATAAAGACGCTTTCGTTCCCAACTTTCTGCGAAATCCTTTAAGCGTTACATGTTGAGCGGCGTAACTCAACGTCGCAATTTGTCTTGTTATCTTTGATAATAAATAGGCGTGAAAATTAAAATAATTAATTTCCCAGTGACAGTAATTAATCAGCTTCACGCTGTATCCCGCACACTGCAGGGTATGCAGAGGAACCTAGTGTTAAGATACTCCGTTCCCCACTTTCTGCCGATTTCTGGAGGCATTACGTGTAGAGTGGCAGAACTCATCGCCGCGCTTGTTCTCGACACCAGAGCGAATAAATGGAAATATAAATGTAAATATTTCATCTCCTCGAGTGAGGATCGCACTCACAACCAGTCGGTTCTACAGTCACACTTTGTACCCCTGCGCCACTGGCCTCGCCACGACAGTAATTAGTTCCCACAACCGTCCGGTGTACAGTACAGCAAATGTGTACTTTCAGATTGTTGTATGCAGGCTTTATTACTTAGCCTTTAAGTATTAACCTTTATATTACTATATTATACTTGTGGCTTCGCCTCCTTGTTCTAAAGGGAATGAGAATTATCATGTTTTTAGAAACTCTTAATTTACAAGGCCTTTTGTGCAACAATTTTTATTGTTTCTTTGCTCAAATTGGTCACATCGTAAAGTACTATGGCGTATAGCCTGACTCGATAACTTATAATCCATTTATCGACGTTTACATCGAAAGTCGAAACGCTTAACGTAATGCAATACACTTGCCTTGGTCAACAATAATAGTCCATTGATTACTCAATAAAAAAATATTATTTCAATGTTGTCCAATAGTTTCTGAGATTAGCGCGGTCAACCAAACAAACTTCAACTTTATAATATTAGTTCAGATATGTATTTTTTATAATTAATTTATTTCAGTGTATGTTATACCACTGCATGTCGGACTCGGAGGGCGACTTTGCAATGCATCCCTGCATGTGTGGACCTCCGGATGAGAATTGCGCTAAACGGTATTTATTGTTTTATTATTGGTATTTTAAATATATTTTTTTATATTTTACTGCTTTTTCTTTTTTTTTCCATAGTGAAGGCAGAGGAATCTAGAGTTAGGGCACTGTCCCCCGATGCACCGCAAATGCAAATACAACGCCGCACTTTTTTTCCACATTGGGAAAATGAAAATAAATGATAAATATATTTATTTCCCTAAGGGGAATTCACATCTATTTTTTTTTCTGTATACAGGGTAACCTTAGGTAAACTAGTGTTATTAATGTTTACCTTATTATATTTTGCAGATGGGTCGGCATAACACTCCTCAGTTTTCTAGTACCGTGCCTATGGTGCTACTTACCCTTGAAGTGTGCCCATAGAGCAGCTCGTGCAGCCCGCCTAGCCGGTGGTCTACACGCTCCAATACACAAATAAATATGTATAAATACCCATAATGGGCTTAAAACACATCAATACGTGTAAACGTGCACAAATACCTGTAAATGGTCGTAAATGTATGTAAATGGACTTAAAGAGTGTGTAAACTGTGCAGTGAACTGTGCTAGTGCAATGTAATAAAGTGGTTTACAACGGTACTGACGATTTAAAGTGACAGTTTTTGAAGTTTAAGAAAAAGTGGAATTAGTATTTGAGTAACGGAACGAATAAAGGACTTTACTTAAAGAAATGTATTAACGGCATTCTATTGTGTATTGTATTTTTATGATATAATATTGAAATGTATGGACAAGGCGCATTACATATGCACTTGTGTTTTTGTAAAGTATTAAAATTGATCTGAAAATTCTTTCTAACAATTTGTTTTATGTTCAAAATTTGAAATATTAATTAATCTAATAATATTTTAAATATTTATTCTATCGTGTTGCCATTTGTAAACAATTAATATTATTACCTATTTCTCTATTTAATATTTTACATGGCAACACTCAATTATTTATGACTTAAATAAATATTTTTATCGTTTCAATCTTAATTAGTGATAATTCACATTTTTTATACAAATATTATATTAAAAAAAATATTCCATAGGTTAATCAGTGTTTCTGTGTAATACAAGTATATAATGCGGTTTTCAATTCGCCACGGTTTGTGTATCGTGCCATATCTTTATGAAAGATTACACAATTTTCGTATTTGACTTTTGAAATTTTGGTCTTCCATGTTTCTTTTTTTTTAAAAAATCTTGTTATATTTATATTGTATATGGAAATGAGTTGAATTGTCCAAAATTTTATTAATTGTTCTCTCTTAGACGAGTTATTTACATATAACATATCTTTGCATTGTTGGAGTAAATTATTTGAATATATATTTCTAAGCTGCATGAGGGAAACTCCGAAAATTGGATATTTTTAATAATTAATTTCACCTACCGTTTGAAGCCGTCGTGGCGCGTGTGCGATTGTAAGCGCGACGGTTGTGGGTTCGATTCCATCCCGGGTAAATATTTAATTCATTAATTTTCTCGCTCTGGTAACGAGGCAAAGTGCGGCCTAGAGTCCCATCACTCAATACGCAATGCCTCGGGATTCGGCGGAAAAAGGAGAACAGAATGGAATGGAGTAATTTACACTAGGTTTTAAGGTTTCCTGGGCTTATCATGCTATATGGATACAGCATGAACCTATGCAAAAAGGAATCTTACTTACCAATCTCATCAGTTTTTCAGGTAGTTTAATAAAGGTATCTTGAAGGTATCTCAGAATACCCTGTTAGGTGAATGTTGAAATACAAATTTTCGATGTTACCTGAATGCAACATAACTCGTTGTTTTATCTTTTTATAATAAGTATGGTCAGTATTACAGGTTCTCGAAATTGTTATAGTTTTTTATAAATTATAACTATATTTATTTTATAATATTCACTAGATATTATAACACTTCGTACAAAATATTGCATTTTCTTTCTATTTATTATCTTATTACGGGTAGCGTGTTTATTTAAAAAAAAAACTTTTTTATATATATACAAATTTATATATATAAAAAAATATATAAATATATAATGGAAATTAAATGTAATGTCACTTTTAACAACTATAATCATATTAAATTAGTGTTACTATGTTGAAAAATTTTATCATAATTATTATGTGAAATTATATGTATTATTAGATTGTAAGTGTAGATCTAACATCATTTTTTTTAATCTAGTCCTTATTTTTTTTAATTAAAAAAAAACTGTTTTATTCTCTATTTTTTATAAAATGACCAAACATTTGTAAATTTTGTGACTAAGAAGCGAATTTGTTTTTGGTTTTGAGTTTGATTTTGCACTCTCGATTTTTTTAGCCAATTTGACAGATTTTAAAGTATATATTAAAAATATTATAGTTATTACATACATACTAAATCTTCACTGTTTTTGTAAGGTAAAGGGCTCACTTACGAAAATTTTAGTAGATTTTGTATGTTGCTTCGCTGTGTTTATACCATTTTGGTATAATCATAATGAAGGCCAGGATCGAAAACTGTTCTAAAATAAAAATATTTATTCCAGAGTGCAATATCTCACAACATAAACCCAAATCAAATTCAAAATCGTTACTCTGCATTAAAATTTGAAAAAATATTAACATTTTTAAACTAATTTTAACTGTTTTTTCAATACGTCTGATTTATTTACTGTTTCGCTAATTAGAAATTTAAAGAGACTTTTTAATTACTGTAGGCTAATATAACGATTTAAGTATCAGTGTTTTAGGCCCATATTTATAAGCCACTCTTAACTCCGAGATCAACCTTCATATGCGGTTTTTATTCCTATATTGTAATTTATGAATTAAAATGGCATCTCAAGATCGATCTCAGAGTTGAGAATGGCTTATAAATACGAGTCTTAGTGTTCTACGAGTATAATATTGTGTAAGATCCATTTAAAAACCAAAGTTTATGTATGTATGTATGTGGACACAGCAACAGAATGTGAAACTTTAAATGATAAATGTATTGAAAAATATAAATAAATAATCGTAATGAAATTATTTTGTCGGTTTTATTTATTTTTTTTTATTTTAAGTGATAGTAAACGCGGCGGTTGTGGCTACGATTCCTATTTGAGGGTATGCATTATTTTTGTTTCCCCGCTGTGGTTTTATTTATAATTTTTTGGGCTCATCATGCAATCAGTCTTGTGACTATGAGCAGATTAGTTGAATGATTCCTCGCTCTGGTAACAAGTTTTCGCGGTGTTGAATTCCGCCATTGAGCACACAATGTGTCGAAAATTTTGAATTTGATGTAACACTAGCGCCCGTAGGTAGGTATTACAAACGATTTATATATACGGGTTTAAGTGTCATCTGCCTTCCCTGCTGTACATGTGTACAGTGAGAAGCTAAAAAATAAAGACATACTTTTCAAATAATACATATTCTAGATAGTATTTGATTGAATATGTATACAAATTAAGAAATTAAATCAGCTTCACGCTGTATCCCGCACACAGCAGGGTAGGCAGAGGGAACCTAGTGTTAAGACACTTTGTTCCCCATTTTCTGCCGAAATCTGGAGGCATTGCGTGTTGAGTGGCAGAACTCAACGCCGCGCTTTACCTCGACACGAGAGCGAAGAAATGGAAATATACTTTAAGTAAATATTTTATCTCCTCGAGTGGGGATCGAACCCACAACCAGTCGGTTTTACAGTCACACCTCGTGCCGCTGCGCCACGATTGGCCTCAATGTACCAGGATGGATATGTATACTATTTGTTTTATTTAAAATATTCGCTTATTTATTGTTATTCAAAGGTTTTTGCAATGTAAAAACAATAATTTACTTAAAATAATATTATTTATTAGTTTAATTTTAATATATTTACAAAAATCTATTAAAAAATATTTTCTAAGTAAGACTTGAAAATTTATCGTACGGTATTAAAAAAAAATCATTCCTTATTTACAATTAAAATTTATATTATCTTTAGGTAAGGTAATTCAATTTATCTTAACAAATACGTAAAAATTACAGAAAAAATCAACATGGCGGCTAAAAATGGCGTTTCGCGCGCATTATTTGGCACGTTAAGTCTTTCAAAAATGTGAGCTTGGGTTATATTGTGCGCTTCTGGTTCCTCTTCTAATATTGGAGTGATATCGGTATAATCGGATGTAGATGGAAGTGTTCTACCAGCTAAAAAAAATAATATTAATATAAATATATTACTTAAAAAGGCTGTTGCGTGAGCTAACCGACTGGCTCTAAACTTCTCTGTAATGGTTGTGGGTTTGATTTCAATTCCAGATCTCGGGGCGAAAAAAATAGAGTATAATAGTATAAACGAGGTAGACAGAACTTTGTGTTTTAAACACTATTTTTGTATTGTTTGAGGGATTACACTATTTACCAGAGAACAGAAATGAAAGTAAAATTACTAATCATTTAAAAAATATTAGTGTTGCGCCATATTATACAGGTATATAATAATAAAATATACAATTATTTATACTTTTATTAATGTATATGTAATCATCGTAGTGCTGTGAGACAGCGTGACTGTGTGGACTGATGACTGTGGATTTGATATTGACTATTAAGTAAAGTTTTAAATAATTATCTTATATCATACCTCCAGGTTCTGTAGCAAAATGTAAAACAGCTGAAGGTTTGCTCCAACCAAATCTAAGACAAAAAAATATTTTTACTATTCAGTAACACAAAAATGTAAGGACAAAAAAAGCTGCAAGGACTCATATTGCTGTTTAATTTTCTTATTTAAGAAATAAATGTTAAAATATTTAACGGGATTCGAATTCACTTATTATGATGTTTAATCATTCAACACAAATTAATACATATCTATTAAACATTAGGTACCTATTTCTTGAGGTAACAATAGCTTCATATACGGTAGATGGCGTTAAACCTCGCACAGTGTACGTCGCACTGTGAATGGGTCCTGAAAATAATAAATTAAATCTTATAATTAATCTTACATAATTAATATAATAAAAAAATATGTTACTTGAAAATATTATTTAATTTAATAATTTATATTTTTATTTAAGATTTTATATACTTTTCTTCCTCAGAATACAATGCACAAAAAATCAGACAGCCTAACTTCAAAATGGCGATACTTCGGTCGTAGTGTAAACATGAACGTTACCATCGCTGGAGTCCCCCGGCACGACGATCTTGCTCCAGGTGTTGACAGGCGCTGTGGTCGTGAATGCGTCCGGCTCGGGCGTGGCGAGGCGGCCGTAGTAGGGACGGATCCAGAGATGGTATTCTGTTTAAATATCCAACATATTATATTATCTTGAAATGTAATGGGTTTGAGAAATGCAAAGAGAGAAGCTTCACGCTCTTAGGGGGTCTGTTAAGGCTTTTTTTCGTTTTAATTTAAGAGATATTACGTTTTTAATCGTAGAACTCAACTCCGCGCTTTGTCTTTCAGAGATGAAAAATGGAAATGATTAAATATAATAGTTTTCCCGATTGAGTATCGAACCCACAACCATCCCGTTTATAGTTCCACTACACCATGAGAGCCTCTTCAAGAATATTTAACTTTAGGGTGATATAATATTTATTTTGAGTGTTTAATTACATATTTTTTAGAAAACATAATATAAAAATTTAAAGATGGCAGGTGTTTGAACCCGTCTCTCTTGGAAACTGTCCAAGGGCTACCAACTAAGCCATACATTGATTGAGCTATGCCAAAAATTTTAAATGCATATTACAACTGTTGTTTGTAATGCAAGTCTTATTGTTTAAAATTTTTATAAGTTTTCTAAAAAGTATTTGTTCCCTAAGTGTGAAATAACACTTTAAAAATGTAAAATATTAAATTTCATCGTAACAAGAAAATATTTTATTCTTAAAATATTTTATAATATATTTTTGGATTTTTGAGGGGATGAAAACGAAATTCTTTAAAATTATTATATGTTAATCAACTAAGTGAACCAACTTGCCTAAAATCATGAGATAAAGAAAACAATACATATATATATTTTTTCCAAACTATTTAGATTTACCTATTATAGTAGAATATGAATCCACTTCCCATATGAGCGTGAAACTTATAGAGGTTGCTTTGTTTAACGCCTGATCCACTTTAAAGGAAGCTATATTTGGTACACCTGTGGACAAAAATAAGTAAAAAAATATTAAATACACAATTATTATAAAAGGTTTATGATAGGGATAGGCAGAGGAAATCTAGTATAAGAAACTGCAAGTATAAGAAAGTGCAAAAAGGCCTTTTCGTACCGAGTTTTCGTGGCTTTGAGTGTTGAGTGGCGTAACTCAACACCACGCTTTGGCTTATTGGCAGAGCGATATTAGTAAATAATAATTTATTAACAGCGAGAAATCAAACCCACAACTTTTGCGTTTACAGTAACACGCTTGTAAGAGATTATATCCTTATATCATATTCTCATTTCACAAACAATATATTGATAAATAACTCCATTCTCCACTTAACACTGTATTACCAAAAAAAATCATAAAGTGAAATTTTAATATTATTATTTTTCAAATATTTATTCTCCTTGTCTCACGTAAGCATAAATATAATATAAATATCGCTTAATAATATAATAATTTAAATAGGCTTTGAACCCACAACCCTCGCCTCTTAATAACTTACCTGTCAATTTAAATGAAACGTCTGCCATACCCAACTTGTTCTCAGCTCTAAACGTGTAGTTGCCAAGGTCCGTTTTCCTCACTGCTCTGAATATTAACTGATGTATGTTGTCTTGTACTATTATAATTACTCTGAAAGTAATAATAAAATCTATAACCAAAAATTTAAGGCCAGTCGTGGCGCTGCGGCACAAAGTGCAAAACCGACTGGTTGTGGGTTCGATCCCCACTCGATGAGATGAAATATTTACTTAAATTAATATTTTCATTTCTTCGCTTTGGTGTCGAGGCAAAGCGCGGCGTTGAGTTCTGCCACTCAACATGCAATGCCTCGCGAATTTGGCAGAAAGTGAGGACCGGAGTGTCTTAACGTCGCAAGGCTGCCTGAAGGTAGCTGCTGATGCTGTGTAGATTTAGTTTTAGGATCCGTTTACCGAACCCAATCCCAGGTTTGGTGGAACAATAATGTATTTGCATTTCATGAAATATTTCAGAAGAAACAAACAAATGTGGTTAATATTATAAGTCATGCTACCATATATTTAAAAAAAATGTGTATTACATCATTTTTGAACTATATTTTGTGATATATGGAGCTATAAAATAAAAAAAGTATATACAAATTTTCTTTTTAATTAATATTATTGTTATTTAGTTAAATTAAAAAGTCATTTTTAATTTATTATTTTACTAATAGTATTTGAATTCACTTCCACTTGAATACTGTCCCATATAAACAATATATAAAATTGGTTTACCATAAAATCATTTAATTTATTTGTAATTACTATATTCTACATTGCTATCTAAAAAGTATTTATATATTTACTATCTAAATTGCTCACCTATCATCAATCTTCACTGGTTTCCCGTCTCTATACCACGCGGTTCTAGCCGGAGGTGTAGCAAATTCCAGTTTAGCCGCTAAAACTGCGCGTAACCCCAACGCCGTGTGGACGAAACTGCGATCCGTCGTTACTACTGGGGCATCTGTAATAAAAAAAACCTTATATTTTTGTTTTTCTTAGCTTCACGCAGTATCCCGCATAAAGCAGGGTAGGTGGATGAAACTAAGTGTTAAGACACTACGCCATTTCACACGCAATTTGAGTGTCGGTAAAAGTGCATAATATGTCACACTCTTCCGTTACAGAAGAACTAACACTGCTAAGAAAATAAACACATATGTACGAGTATATATAGTTAACTTAATATATTATATCACAAAAGTTGTATCAAACAGACAGACAGACAGACAGACAAATAGATTATCATTTATTATTATACAGTCGAGTTGAATTCCCGGTCGAGGAAATGAAAACATAATATTTTTATTTTTCGCTTTGGTAACGAGGCGCGGCGTACAGTTTCGCCATTCTTCTTCGGAAATATCTTAATGGGAACGGAGTATTTTAACACTAGGCTCTCAGGCTAGGCTTTCCTCTGTTTGTGACTGTGATGTCCGGAATATAGCCTGAAGCTAAAAACATTTAAAAATGTATACACACTGTAGATATTATAGTAGATATTTTTTATTTTTCACATATTTCCCACCTTTTTGTGGAATAAGCCGACAAGCCTAGTGTTAGAGTGCTACTGTCTATGAAATGGTCAAAAAATTAAGACAGAATTAACTTAATTTTAGTAAAATAAGAAAAAATAAAATAGTTTCATTTATTATAAAACAATTTTTTGTATAAAACCTTGTATAATAACTGTGATGGCAGCTTTCACAGGATCTCCGACTCCGTTATTCGCCGTACATTCGTATACACCGGCTAAGAGACGATGCTCAGCGCGGAATCGAAGGCGCGACCTGTGCTCTAATATGGCCATTGGTTCACCCTAAAATGTTGTTTAGATATTTTATTAAAATTACTTACGTGGGAAAATGTAAAAAGGTGTACTAAGTTTTAGAAAATGAATTTTAGAAACGGTATATGAATCTGCTACACCTCCCGGACTCCCAAGTAAGCGCTGGTGGTCGTGATGTAGCCACTGGTCTAACCACCCAGGACGTTACAGATCGAGCAAAGTGGACTAAATTAAACAGGAAGACAGACCCTGGCAACATGAATCTGCTAAAATAGCTAATAAAAATAATTTAGTTATTGAATTTAGTATAAAACTATAAATTTGATAAACTATAATTTTATTTTATTTAAAAAATCGATTCTAGTCAAATTAACTGTGGCTTGCAGTACGCGATGGTACTGAAATCTGATTTAATATCTAAAAACAACTATCAATATTACAAAACACGCCATTTAAACCAGTAAATGTATTGTTTAAACTATTATTCCTACGCACCAGTTGTGGGTCAATGGTAAAAATGTTTTTTTTTAAATATTAAGATAACTAAAATGACCAAATTTTGACTTTCCCAGCTTATCTAATGACGTTGTTGTGATCATAACACTAAATGTTAATCAGGTCAAGGTTCTTCCAGTTTCTTAAATAGAAACTCAGCCCCAATTAAGCTGTTAGTCTCAATTTTATAAGATGTGACTAATTTGTCACTTCTATTAGATATATTTTGTTTTGTTTTGTTTTCTTTTTGTTAATTTTATGGTAATTTCCATTTGAATCTTTTCACAGAAAAAAGAGTGTAATTGTATCTAAATAATGTACCTAGATGAGATTATATATAGTATTGAAGATTGGAGCCAGTCGCGGCGCAGGGGCACAAAGTGTGACTGAAAAATGGACTGGTTGTGGATTCGATCAGCAATAGCAGAATCGAGCAAAGCGTGGCGTTGAGTTCCACCACTCAGCACGCAATGCCTCCAGAACTCGGCAAAAAGTGGAGACCGGAGTGTCTTAAGTTAACACTAGCTTCCTTCTGCCTACCCTGCTGTGTGTGCCGCGTGAAGCTGATTTTTTTCATACTAAATTCCATATATTTCTCGTTCTTTGTTATTCTCATTTTGCAAAATAGAGTGTTGAGACATTTCTGATAGCATAATGGTAATGAATTCAAATCGCACCCGGAAATTGCCTGTAGGCATTTACAATTTTCTGAAACTCTTTCTTGATATAGTTAGTCAAAGGCTGTTTTAGGTTCTTTTACTCAGTATGAGGTATGAATCCAAAACTGCGACTCATATTTTTTTAGGGTTCTTCCCCTTTGCTTCGTAAAATGTTGCAAGAATTAAAATGAAAAAAAAAAAAAAAATAAGCTTACATTTTTCTGCCAATTTACTATAGGTGCTGGTGTTCCCGTGGTTTCACAGCCTATGTCAACATAGTCACCCTTTTTAACTTCTACATACCCGTCGTAAGGCAACGTACCAACTGTAGGCGGATCTAAAAACATATTATCATTATATTTTTAGAAAACGTATAAAAAAATTAACATAGTGGGATTTGATCCCGCACCATAACCATCATATAAGCACTATGACCATCGGTTGTTTTCATGAATAATGATGATTACTGATAGTGAAAGTAATCAAAAAGTTACAAAAATATTTTAAAAATATATAAGTAAAAAAAAAACATTTTAAAGCAAAATATAAACTTACATTGAACTTCAATAGAATGAGTCTGCCTTATCGGTTTCCATGGTTCTGGTCGTATTACCTGAAATTTAAAACACAAAATGAATATATATTTTGAATCGTTACATATTATAATAAACCAATATATTTATCGTATCTATACTAATATTGTATAATATGAAAAAATATTTTAGTGTTGCGTAGATAATTTATCGAGGAAGGCTATATCAGCGGTTAGAGTTAACTCGGCCACTTAGAATGTGCCATACACAACTTTTAAAGTGGAAGCCTATATAATCGAAGAAAATAGCTAGTATTTTATATACTCAATTCTAAAATATTTTCTAGGATACAGCGCAGACGAGAATCACTACTAGCAGGGTAACATTTTTTACAGCACATTTACATAAACCACGTTACGTAATAAATAAATGACATCATGAATATAAATGTGTCGTCACCTATACATATACATGGGATATTTATACACAAACATGCATTCCAATTAATTTTAATTAATTAGTGAACTACCGAAGGGCTAATTTGTCCATCAGACAACGTTAAGTACCGCCTTCCTCAAATTGCGAAGACCTATTGTGACATATATGTATCTGTTATGTATACATACATGGGCGTAGGACTAGTATGGGGAGGACGGGTAGGCTGTGCCCACCCCAGAATAGTTTTGTGACCACATCAGAAATTTTGCTAATAAAAAGTTTGCCCTAAATAAATGAAAAAAATACTATTGGGATATATCTACTCAAAGTTACAATCCAAACAATTAATTAATTCTAAGCAGCCAGTTTTTTATAATAATAATTGAATTTTAGACTTTTTACTTTTGTTATCGTAATCATCTTATTTCTCCATCTATCATTTGATATCCATATTGCTACGATTAGAATAAAATAAATCCAACTGTAATTTATTGATTTTTATCTGCGTTTGACTTAATTATAGGTAACACGTAATATACATTTATTTAAATACAAACTAAAAAAAAAACCATATATGTATGTGTTTTAGTTTCACAAAGTTAATTACAGAGCGGGCGGTAGTGATGGGCATCGCGAAACAGTTGGGCAAATTGATTAATTGTATAATTGCTCGCTACTTTAAACAAAGTGAGGTTTAGTGATGTTAAGGAAATATCGATAAGCATCCTGGTACTGACGTCACTTAAGTATCATATAAATAATCTTAAGCGTCCTCCGGAAGGAAAAAATGTTAAAAGAGACAGATTTCTCTTGATGCTCTTTAATATATTTTCGATATAATAATAATAATAATAATATACATCAAACTATAAAGGAAGACGACTGCGCGTATTCTATGATTTCTGTTGAATAATTTAAAATAATAATTGTGTAAGGTACAGGATATTCACGAAAATCGCTTAGAAGCGCTTCTCCTACCTGCTTCACGTGTGGGTAGTTAATGTATAAAAAGTAAAGAGATCCATTCTTTTCTAAATAACGCATAAATCCACAATGAACTATGTTTATATTTTTATTATATTACATAGATATAATAAAGGTTATATTATAATATTTATATTATAATATATATATATATATATATATATATATATATATATATATATATATATATATATATATAAACAGTATAATAATTAATATATAACCGTTTTCTTTTTCTCATCCTCATTTGATGATATGTTTTGCCAGTGTTAAAAAAAAAGAAACATAAAAAGTATCGATATTTTGTATTTACGTTACTACATACAAAAAGTTACACGATAGTTAAGAGGCAAGTAAAGGGCTCCATCGAGTACAGTTAAAACGACGATAGAACTAAATGATACTTGAACTACAACAGTTTAATTTCAATGGACAATACAAAGAATTTAAAAAATGGGTCAGTGTTCACTCTTGGGTGTTCGAATTAAAAGTTTTACGATTTTTTATAGAAAACTGCTTATTGTATGAAATTTTATGAGACGCTCGGATGGCTTTAGTTATATTGTTAATAGGTTTTTGTTGTTATGTGTTATAAAATTTATGTTATACATACACGCAATGGGTGTGGGTTCGATTTTCTCTCGTGGGAATGTTTACTTAAACAATTTTTTTTATATTTCACCAGTCTTTTAATAAGCATATGTGGGAACTAAATGGAAAATGTCTTATCCTTTAATTCTTTCTGTCTAATAAGAAAGATAGAAGGAATGAGTGAAAAAAAAAACTAATATTGTTTTCTGTTATTTACTTCACAAGCATAAGCGACAGAGCCCTGATTTAGAGACTCGAACTAGGACTTGGATCCAGAACCACCTTTTATGCTAAAATAAGCAATTATTCGTTACTTTCTCTACATGTACCATTAAAAATGCTAGAAATGAGTAAAGAAAAAAAACACAAAATTACTTCAAATCACTAGAGTTCGCGGGGTCTGTCTGGCAACTAAATTGTCTAATTCCATAATATTATCAAATCTAATCATAATATTATCTGTAGTTGAAGTACAGTACAGTTCACAAGTCGTAGCCGTCCTTAAGTTACTTTTCTGAAATTTTGCTCTTAGTTAATTTGGGAAGAAAGCACTTAATTTAAAGTAAGAAATATCCTATAACTAAAATTACCGCAGTTATCTACAGCTAACGGCCAGTAGTGGTGCACCGCCACAAGCTTTCAACTGTAAGTGCAACAGCAAATATTTAATATTTTCATTTCTTTGCTGCTCGAGACAAAGTTCTGCATTGAGTTTAGCCACTCAACACGCAATATCTCCTGAATTCCACGAAAAGTGGGGAACGGTAGTGTCTTAAAGGTACTGAATTTCGTAACACTAGGTTCTCAAGTTCCCTCTGCCTACTCCCCTATGTGCGGGATACCGCGTGAAGCTAAAAATAATAAGACAAAAGAAAATCCTCAAACTAAATCTGCTCAGCCATATAGGTACAGCTAACTCCTCGAACGTACTGTATTCTCTAAGTGATTGGTCACTACATTCTCTCTACGAGTGCCATGTTAATATATTTACCTCGCAAGTATAATCAGCGGTGTCCTTCGCCACAAGCTCGTCTATCTCGAGGCTGTAGTTGGCGTGCATGCGCGTGCGCGGCGGCAGCAAGTGGTTGGGGTCCTGGCTGTCGCCGAGCAACACGTTGTCTTTGTACCATCGGACGCGGTGTTTCGTTTCTGCGAAAGAGATCTTATTCTGTAATCGATATAGCAAGACGGTAGGCGCCAGCAACGCTTAATTTCGAGACATTATGCGTTGAATGGCAAAACCTTGTCGCACAGACACGTATTAAGTAAGTTACTGGAGGAAGGTCACGTAAAAAGCATGAGGATCCCCCAAAGGTCATGTATGTTGATGACAGTGGACGAGGCGAAAGAGGTATGTAGAGACCGTAGCGTTTTGCGCTCCGTTCTCTCTAACTACCCCGCTGGGGATACAGAGTGAAGCTAAAACATAACCCTTCCTTAGCAGTCAGGAAAAACTGAACTCTCGACATTTATATCATTATTTAATGATATTTCAATGTTAACCATAAGATTATACTAAAATAGATCCATTTATCGTCAGTATAACGCAGAACGTCTTTATTCATCTATTAATGTAAGCATGTAGGGGATTGACGCGCAATTGGTACACAAAGATTTGAATCTACGGTCTCTTCCTGTTCGTAACGAGCCGCTTTGTGTAGGAACGTTCTGTTATTGGATATGGCATATTATTATTTTTTGAAAATTTTATTAGAAATCTGGCAGTAAAATAAGAATTCAGTAGTGACAGACTTGGTAAGAGAGGTAGATTTGGTACCATTCTTTTTTTAATTTTACACATTTCTTGCTTTTAGAGGTTAAGAAAGTTTAGACTACATATATAAAACTGACTACATATATAATAGGTAGTTTATGATTTCCGACTGATACTTTTTCATATACATAAATAATTCTCTTTACTATCTATACCTACCTTCTATAGTTTACAATACACTATGAGTAACTGAGTGTTGCCTCAATTTAATTCGGAAGATTTTTAATTCATTATACATAATATATATATAAAAACGATTTAACGATTTCATTCTTTTTATATATTAATCGGGTCATTAGTAAGACATATTTTATTTAAATAAAGAAACTCTAGGGAATAAATTCACTCTGAATTTCCACATATGTATCGAATGAGAAGATTACAATAAAACAAGTTTTTATAAAACCAACGTGACATCCGCGGATAAATTTATAATCAAAACTAATAAATCATTAAAGCGATTATTTTTACGAAACTCAACACTCAACTTTATATAATTTGACAGAATATATCTGTAACAGAAGTTATGGACTCCAAAATGGACAGAATAATCTTTACTCACTAGAAAAGTCACTCAAAATAATCTAATATGTCATCATTATTAATGAATACGATGGTTGTGTTTGTGGCACAATTGACAAGTTTTTTTAATAAAAAGATTATTTTTCTTTTAAAATAAATTAAGGCCACTTAAGAAGAGTGTCTTAACACTAGGCTCCTTATGCCTACCTTGCTACATGCGGGATACGGCGTGAAACTGAAAGAAATAGAACCATTTGAAATCGCTCCTTTTAAATTAACCAAATTTATGTATACCGTACAAGTATTTGAATTCTAATTTTCAAATTCTTAAGTAAATATTTAAAAGATTAAAAACAAAACTAACATATCCAAACGAATATAACTCTGACAGCATATTTTCGACGGGGGTGACGAACGTGTGTAACACAAATGTGGCGTGCTTTTGTCCTTTTGTCAATTAAACCTGCCGTATCTGATCGCTCGCAAATTATAGTAAAAAACCGTTTCCAATGTCGAAATGCCCTTTTATTTATTTGAATAGGGTACCTATTTACATTGTAACATTCTGCACGGATGTTCATATCGTGGTAGATTATCGTGTTACGTCATTTCCATGGTGTGTGGAAGAGGAATGGTTGTAAATCACTTTGTATTTGACTTTTGTTATCTTAAAAGTTAAAAATTGATGATATTTTACAAGATAAACTACCTACATTATTTTAAGTTGTGTCACTGCGTTCTCTAAATTAGCAAATATTAAAAGAAAATGAAGTTAATACGTAATCTAACATGCACGGTGTTAGATTTCTTTAACCATTACAGAAAAACATAGATATAAAAATATGCAAAACCAAAAGTAAGTTTCCTCTGCCTATCCTGTTATATGCTAGACGTGTAGAGACCGTGTGAAGCTAAACATAAGCATAAGAACGAAACTGCTCTGCCTAATGTTATTGAGTAATGTTTATTATCAATTCTTATTCTAATAACTGATCTTATTATCTCTATATACAGGGTGGAAGAGGCAGCGCTCCATTTACGGAAACAGCATATAGGGTAAAATATTTCAAACCTATACCTAAAGAAATTAATCAAGATGCCTCAATAGTTTGGAGGTTTTTTTTTTTCATTTCACGATTTTTATCCATACGTCTATTTCGTGTGACGCGATTACGTATAGATTCCAATAACATAAACACTTACTACTACAAAAATACTACTAAAGGTTAAACAACTTTGAACTTTATCGCCAATACATACGACTCGACTTCGAAATGAGGCGTGTGCGGCGGTGATCCTTTGATAGGTTTATGTGTGCGTGCGTCATCATTACAAATAGCGTTTTGTTTTAAAATGACAATTTTATTATTTATTTAGTTTGAAAAAAAACTTTTTAATTTTTGGGATATTATTTTTTTCTGAATTATATTAGGCTTTTATAGAGTAGTTAAAACTGTGGTTTCATTTCATGTGGTGCTGACACTTCC
>JAATLQ010038492.1:0-23949 GCA_013421005.1 Heliconius erato x Heliconius himera | reverse complement strand
ATTTACTTAAAAATTTCACCAATTGCTTTGTTTTAACTCAACTTAATAATTAAAGTTTGTTTCGTCCAAATCGGTTCATTAAAAAAAATAAGATTCCTGGCTAAAGAATAACATTCGAAATGTCTTGGTTATACGACTATTGATAAAAATATATATATTTTGAAGCACTATTATATAATATTTTATACAATAAAATAAACAAAATAGCATTGTTAGTGGATATTACCTTCATAAATCATAACAGTTTAGTTTAAGTCGTAATTAATTCAAGACAGAGATGAAGAACGATTTGATCTTGAAAGAAATATCGAGTAAATACAAAGTATTTTTGGTTCATTTGTTCGTTTGAAATAAATCTATATAAAAATGCCTAAAAACATCCTTTCTACGTGTACTCTGTAATAATTATATATTTACCAATTGTTAGCTAATAATATATGTAACTAATTTAAAAACTGTACAGGAGTTAATATGCATACTTTCTTTATGTATCTTTTCTAAACCAAATATCAACATTGATCGTATTTTTTAGTTCGAAACAATCAAAAATTCTTATAGAAATTACTATAATGGCGTAAAAAAATATTTTGGAATATTACAGATTAAAGTAATAAAAAATCATATTAGAAGTCATTTTAGTTGTCAGTCAATTCTGCTTATTAAATCAATAATCATATAGTTTAAGCGGGCGATGCCGCTGGCGAGCCGCTAGTTAACAATAATACAAGATCAATAACTTTCAATGTCTGTAATAACAACCTACAGTTAATAAAAATGTCGGTGCTTCTCTTTCCTCGCTTTATCTTTCCAAAGTCATTAAATTAGATGACAAAAACCATAATATAACTAAACTACATTTCACAACTAAAAGTTAATAAAAACTGCTCTATATAAGGTAACATTATTAAAGCTACATTATACAAAAGAACTGGTTTAACATCAAAATAAATAACTTAAACACAGCCACAGTGCTGTAATTTAATCATTAATAAAATGGCCGCTACAGAATTATGGTAAGCTATTTGTTTAAACTAATTTAAAATTTGAAGGCTGCGCGCATACGATAGGTAAAAATAACAACATAAAATACAGCGGGTGCTAACAATAAATACAAAGGTGGCAAAAGCGGTCTTGTTGGTAATAGTAATCTATCACAAGAAAAAAGAAGATAAAAAAAATAATTAAAGAAAGAAAGAAATTTTATTTTAACCCGTTTAGCCTTAACCCGTAGCCCGTATCCGGACTAATGAAAAAAAATAAAGATACAATATTGAATACATTTTTAAATTTAAAGAGCGAAATAATCATCGAAATCTAAAAAAGGTCATTACAATAACTTTTGCTTATTTCATTAACTTTTCCAGATGAATGAAAAGCAAAATAATGTTAATTCGCATATTTATATATTTACCGTAGCGTTTGGCGTTTCGTTCCCAATGACTACCCCGCTGAGGATAAAGCGTGAAGTTATGGAGGTAAACTTAAGCACATGCTTGGCGCCAAGTATAAAAAAAGAGAAAAAAACAGGAGACAGGACAGGATCTCCTGTTGGGAAGAATCAATAAGCGACTTAATAGTTAACTTTAACTTCTTGATTCAGTAAATCAACATTTGAAAAGTATTCGTTAATTTCATCGGAATCTGTTTTTTCGCTTATGATGAAAGTTAAACTTAAGTTCACTGTTACGAAGGCCATCGACATTTATCGATAATGTAATAATATAGTGTATATTCAACTCTATCATACTTTATAACAATAAAAGTGAATATATATTCCAATAGTTATTTTCCAATGAAAATGTATACATATTAAACGAGTCAACGATCAATGTAAAATAAATTATCCTATTTGTATGTAGAAAGCCTTATTTTCATTTTACGGCGGCCATATCGTAAAATAAGTCATTGATGATGGAGTATTATAATAAATAGTTTTGGGCTAATCCTATTAGGTACTATTTAAATGCGTGAAACGTAATGGAGGTAATATGATATTTAAATAAATAAATTACTCCTTACTCTGGTATTATTTTTTAATCAAAACAGGGTATGCAGAGGGAATCTGGGAACCTAGTGTAAGATTCTTACCGTCTCAGTCCGCCACGTTCGTCTCGTTCGTCCGCCAGAGCTAGGACAATATTAAATATTTCATTCCCCGGAACGGGAATCGAATCCACAACGTACATCCTGCTCCCGGCGACAAAATATATTTTTTAAATTATACAAGTTAAATTATATACTTGTTATATTATATCACTTTATTCGTATTTTTTCATGTACCAAGAGATTTAAGAACCACCACCACCAGTCATTCTTCTTCTTCTTCGCCACCATACAACAGTGATGTATTCAGTTAAACGATATAAATAGGCGACCAGCTGTAAACTAAAACTACGACTAAAAATCCTATCTAACTAACTACCTACTAGACATCTCCATACCGCGTCATGTATGCTACTATATAAAGGAAATATCAATTTTCTAACTTATCAACTCATATTAATAGTTATTACGTACAATATTTACAATATTTGATCTAATTTCTAGAAATTTCGAAAAGAAGGAATTATTCTCTTTTTTTTTTTTCAAGCACCTAAAGACTGAACGGCAAACTACTTCGGTAAGCAGCTTTGCTTTTTGTCGATAAGTAAAACTTCGGGTACAACGAGAGATAAACATCGGGTACTATGAGAGATATATGCCACAAATACATCGTAACGTATACATATTATAATTTCAATCAGGCCCAAAACAAAGGAATAGGTACTTTATATTTTATAAAAAAAAAATTAAAGTTTCACGAAATATATATTCTTTATAAACAAAGTATAATAAAGAATGCCCTTTTTTCTTATTTTACCTATTCCAAAAAATATCAACAGTAATAAGAATGTTGATAGTAACTTAAAAATTATAAGAACTTTCCATTCGTTTTTTAAAAAACGTGACATAAACATGCGCCGGCGCATTTACCTTATTATTATTCAAAAGTATCAAAAGCTTTTATGTCGACAGCTTTAATGTACGACCGTTTATGTGTCGTTTGTTAGAAGAAATTATAATTAAATTTTGTTTTATTTAAATGATGCATAAAATAATTTGAATAATATAAATAATAGGTATGTGTGTTGAGTGTTAAGTGATTGTAGGTTTGATTTCCACTCGGGGCTATTATAACACAAAAAAAAAATATAATTTCTCTTCTCCAGGGCCAGGCCAGGCCAGTCGTGGCGCATGGGCATACTTATTTCACATTGGAAGAAATGAAATATTTAATATTTTCGTTTCTTCGCTAAGACAACGAGGCAAAAAGCGGCGTTGTGTTCTGCAACTCCACACGCAATGCCTTTGGAGGCATTCAGCGGAAAATGGGGAACGTAAGTATCGTAATGGGAGTGTTTTAACACTAAGTTCTCAACCCTTTCTGCCTACTATACTATTTGCGAAATACAAAATGAAGTCATACTAGTTTCTTTTACTAGGTTAAAAACAATATTATTTTGTTTATATAATTATAATATACCTGATTTAATGTAAGAAGATTACAGGTTCGAATCTCACTCTAGTGAATATCTAATAATATTTTTTACACTGCAATAAGATTTCTTTACATTCTGAATGTCAGGCATTGACTTTTATTAATCTGAATAGAGTTGTTAATTTCTAGGTTCTACTTATACTACAATTACTATAGAAATATATACGATTTCATACATTTGTTGTGGTGTCACCTTAATTAATGCTTGTTTGTTGAATAAAGAGTTAACCTTGAAACATGAATCCATATCAATATAAGTAGGTATCTATTTTATAGCTTTAACGTTTTTGCGAAAATGTTGTATAAAATATTTAAAATTGTCTAAAATTGATCCAGACAAAAGAGATTAACGTCTTATTTCTTACGCGTCTTCCATATAGAGCGGAGTAGGTAGAGAGTCCAGAGTTAAAACTCTATCTCGCTTTTGATCCAACTTAGGGCCGCGGCCGGGGCGTATGTAAATAATTTTAATTTAATAAAATTATTATAAGAAAAAGGACGTTATGGTGTAAAGTTAAGCTTTAAGTGTTATTATAAAAGCAACGGTTGTAGGTCGTGTAGCTCAACTCAACATCGCACTTTGCCTCGTCATGAGGGCGAGAAAATGAATATTAAATATTTCATTTACTTAAGTGGGAATCGAACCCAAAAATATTTGCTTTTACAGTCGCATGCCTGTACCTCTGCGCCACAACCGGCCTCCAATAACAATTATCTTAAATTATGTCGTCTTTTAGTCGATTATTTATATTTTTTATATTTTATATTGTTTGCTATTGTTTTAACCGAATAGTTTAAAAAATTATCGTTTCAAAATATTCTTTATTTGACTTTGACTTTCGCAAATATTTTTGAAACGTCAAATGAATACGTAAAACGGCCTCCCATTATTAATATAACATAAATAAATAAATGTTTATACAATAAGTTTTGGTTCTGTACTTTTAAAAAAAGAAAAGCGGCTTCACCCGCCTAAACTTATTGTTATATTACAGTCAAATTATAGAAAACCTATAAGCAAATTTCAATCTATGTATTATTATGATGTACATACGCTATATTACTGACTTCTTGGCCTGAAAGTAGTATAAGCACCTATCCATGCACAAAAACTTTCACATTTATAATATTAGTAGGATAAAACATACAAAATTCATTTTAAGACATACATACGTACCCGATTCATTCACATAACAGGGCAAAAGGACAGAATCATTTTCATATGTTTTAACAGTCACTGGAACACTTTTAAACACTTTTTCACATAAGACTGTTTTTACAAAAAATAAAATGAGCAATTTCCAAAGTAATCCCATTTTTTATAAATAATAAATAATATTTAAAAAAAAACAAAAGTATAAAAAAAATTACAGTTTAATTAATATTTATTTTATCTGTTAATGTGTTGTTTTTAATTATTAAAAAAAAAGTAAATAAACGTCAGTCAGAAACGTCAGTTGCGTTTGAATTGATAATGTGCGATGCGCGCGCGCTACTAACAGATCGAGATACGACTGCTCGTATGCTTTCAATGGTTAGATGGATCTTTTGTGGTACAATAAGCGTAGAACAAAAATTTTTGGTATAACTTTTTTTAATTACGACTCACGAATTACAGTGTTCTTACGTTATAACTCAATAACAAATGGAGAATTAAAATTATATTACGTATTGTACATTGTATTGTATTATCTTACCTATATTGTTTCGTTACCGAAATAAAAGAATAATGTGTTTTTTTACCATTTTATTAACAGAATTATTTACATATACAAATGTTATTTTTTTTTAATTTAATTTATTAATTATCGCCAATCGATCCTTGTACTAATATACAATTACAATGTCAACAATCTCTTTATATATTATTATAAAGTTTATATATATTTTTATCATATTATCGTCCTAATACAATAAATTTTCCATATTTTGGAAGTAAAAGTGGCTACGTGTGCCCCAACCCTTAGCGCATCCCGTCAATTAATTGATTCACCTTTGTAAAGGAGTCGGCATTTAGTGAGATTAGTCATATAAGACGCGTTCAGATCGCGTGTCCACTTACAAACACTTCCTCTAGCTTCATCATATGCATTTAAACTTAATTTTGTCACAATATTAGAACCTTTAATTAAAATTGATTTTTAGTTGATTTTTTTGAGATTGTAAAATACATTTCAGGCCGTGCAACAGCGTCTAACTGTAAACGCGACTGCTGCAGGTTCGATTCCCACTTGGGTAAATTAATTATTTATTTTCCTCGCTTTGGTTACAAGACAAAGCGTACCATTGATTTCCGAAACTGAACACGCAATATCTAAAAAAATTACGAAAAAAATTACCACAGTATTACTTGCTTATATTTAATTAATTTTCTGATTGAATTCTATATGGTAATGGCCTATGGCATTGAAACATGAAATAAAAAAAAGAGTTGTGACTGACACTTGACATATTCTAAGAGCCCCAAGTAACTAACCACAGGTACTGTGTGTTATCGGAATTCCTAACGATAAACGTGATGTAATATAACCTTCCTCGATAAATGGACTTTGTCATAAATGTGTGTGTGTGTGTCATAAATCGGGTAAATAACAGTAAGGTCAGTCCAGATGAAAGCCTGACGGCTCAACACTACCTTCTTGTCATGGACTTTAACGTCACTCCGAAGAATAAAGTAGCGGAGAAATAAAAGCCTCAGATCAAGTGGTGGCTGCTGAATGAGCCGATGCAGTCCGAATATCTTTCTGGCAGAGGTGAAAAGTCAAAATGTTTCGAATAACACTAAGACTGTTCAGGACGTTTGGGATCGAGCATCATCATCACACGGCAATCATTGAGGCAGGCAGGCGAATTTAAGTTGCAAGAGGTGATCTCGGCACACTCAGAAGCTTATCGAGATCTTAAAGACTGGAATGTTAAAGACAAGACAAGTGTGCAAAGTGGAGTAGGTTGAGTTTTACAAGCTTCTTTCCTTAAGACGCTTAAATTAAATTGCAGGCATGTTTTAATAAGTGTTTCAACTTTTATTTTATTAAAAATCGATAATATCGAAAATCATGGATACTATAAAAATTAAAACTAATATTTTTGAAACCTATTTTTGCTCCGGTATCTTTAGGTAATTAGTAAAAATTTTAATAGAGTCTACTTTATATTCCACACAATATAGTGCAAATAAATTTGTTATTTTCTTGTTCTTTAAATTGAAACCAATTTCTTCAATTATTACTAATAGTGCTAATAGTAGAACAAACATTTGTTTTCAATAATGGATTAATAAGTTAGTGGGCAGTTGGGAAGGGGCAAGCTCTTCTAGTTCTCTTATGTCATTTCGTTTAAGCGGAATACTTATAAGATGGTGGTGGTGATCAACGTTGTGTTCCATACAGAGAGGATAAAA
The DNA here is from genome assembly GCA_013421005.1 of Heliconius erato x Heliconius himera. NCBI lineage: Eukaryota > Metazoa > Arthropoda > Insecta > Lepidoptera > Nymphalidae > Heliconius > Heliconius erato x Heliconius himera. The sequence goes on along the minus strand of JAATLQ010038492.1, from coordinate 17,011 downwards.
GAAGATTAGTAATTATTATAGTTATTCTTTCGTTTTTCCGTTTCCATCGGATATCTCTTGTACGTGACAATTCGTTTCCAGTAAAAAAAACCATTATTAGATATCACTTGGTTCTTTTCCTTTACACTACACGCTAATACGGAACGGAAGTAAAATAAAAAAAAGAAAAAGAAAACCCAAAAAGGCCAATATTAATCAATAATTTAATATGCCCACCATCTACATTGCAATGTTATTTAAAAAAACATACAATATATTATATATAACCATTGCTTAAATTAAGCCTATTAATAGAGACTAGCTCAATGAGTCAATGTTAAGAAGTCATTCAAGTAACACATGTAGTTAGATATCTAAAAATAAACTAAAACCTTATTGTTTGATTAACGAGATGTATTTATTATCTGCGCCTCGGGCTGTATAACAATATTATTTGTCTGTGCCACTAGCCTTGATTGGGAGCAATTAAACAATAGGGTAAGTGGAATTTAGAAGTTGGAAATACCTACATCTTATTTAGATTCGACCATAGGCTAATAAAGATTTTGCAAGAATATAAATTTTCGGCTAAACCTGGGAACCACTTTTATTCACTTCCCGTCGAATTATTGGGGCGCGTGTTAAGAGGCGGAACTCAACGCCGCTGTGCATGTAATTACATAATGTTTCTTAACTACGCGTAGTTCTAAATATAGTAAGCAAAAGCCAATATTTTAAATTAAAAAAAATTAAAAATAGTATAAATGACGATCATCTTTGGTCTATTTGTTTTATACAATGTCACGCTGAGCGGGGAAAATTCTTTTACCAAGATTGAACTCTGAGCAGTCACTTTAAGTAAGACATGGTCAAACTGCGCATGATAGTATCAACGTTGTTTGATTGATTGATTTTTATTACCTCTTACTGCTTTTACAAGTGACGCCAGTTATGGGTTCGATTTCCACGCGGGACTATGGTACATTATAATTTATTTGATAGCGACGTGGCGCAGGGGCATACGGGTGCGACTGTAAACGCGGCAGTTGTGAATTCGATATCTATTCGGAGTAAAGAAGTACTTAATATTTACATTTCCTCGCTCTGGTAACGAAGTAAAGCGTGGCGTTGAGTTCCGCCACACAAAACTAGAATTTGGTGGCATATGGGGAGTAAACTGAGAAGATGGAATATTTTAACATTAGGTTCTGTCGTCTAGCCAGCTAGATGTTCCAGATATGTTACCCTTATAAGTGATATAAAAACTTGGCCATAAGTCTCATATACATTTTTTTTAGTTTTACTCTGGATATACAGAAGTGTCTCTGTCTACAGATAAAGGGAGCCTAGTGTTAAGACACTCCGATCGCCACGCACTGCGGGTCAAGACATTGCGTGTTTAGTGGAAACTGAACGTTGCGCTTTGTGTTAAACCTTTTTACTAGAGCGAAGAAATTACATAGCTTATTAATTCGAGTGGGAACCTGACCCACAATCGTCGTACTTACTGCGCCACACCGACCTTATATGCTATTTAGTCGTTGATATACACATACATACAGAACGGTCAATAAGTTAAGTTAAATTTTGCGCAATGACCGTACGGTAAGAAAATAACGAAAAGCAAAAAAAAACCGAATCAAATCTGCGCTACCATCTACAGCTAACTTCAGGGTGACCACGACTTGATGACCATACTATACATATAATTAATGGAATAACTCCGTTCATTTTTCAATGCCGGGCTTTGTGTTATTGTGATCACCGGTCGAAGGCATTACAAGATCAATTCATCTCTTCAAGTGACAGATTGTATTGAATTGTCGGTAAATTAAATAAAGTGACCCATTCACAATAGAAATAGCGTTTTGTGCGAGTCAACGACCGAAATGTTATAATTCTAGAATGGTAAGGGATAATAAATATTTTTTGGTTTTATTTATTATTAAATAAGAAATACTAGAATTCTGAATGTAACAATAAAACATGTCGTATAAAACAGAAAAATGGATAAGATAAACTGTACGCATTAGCGATTTTTTCCCCGTCGCCACCGAATTCAGCGAAAAATGGAGAAAGGACACTCTTAACATTAGGTTTTCTCTGCCTACCCTGCTGTGCGGGATACAGCGTGAAGCGTGAAGTGAAAAAGATTTATGTAACATAGTTCACAGAGAGTTTTATGAAATTAAGACCTTCAAATCAAAATCAATAATTTATACTATAATTATTATAAACAAACACATATAAATAATATATAATAAGGTTTCAGAAGGGAAATGTAAAAGGGAAAACAACACAACACTAATATAACAAAATACAGGTTTATGTATTGAACATGAAAATAAATATTAACTGAAGTTTAAATGACTAGAAACTAATATAAAACACCAATAACATTTGACAACATATATAGGTATTTACTCAGTGTTAATTATAGCAGCACTTTTAACCAATTCACAATATTTATTAATTAAGAACATTTAATTACTTTATAACTTGTTAACAATGAACTAGTAACAACCTAATAACAAATCACATCGAATACAACTGCTATATTTTACTAACGTTTGCGCGGGAAATGTGCCTTCTGGCTTAAATCAGTAACTCTTATAGTAAATGACAGGAGCGAGCAAAATGTTGACACTGACAGCTGACACATAGCAGTGCTATATTTGACAGTTGACATATTGTAGTACAGTAGTCTCCTAATTATATTTTATTAAAAGTTCATTGCATAGCACAATATTTTTAATGGCACCAGTTTTTTTACTTTTTACTATAGCTATTAAAGTTACCAAGTATAAATATATTCTGTGTGGACTGTGTTAATTACAGACAATAGTAAATTTCATATTTTCCTTTATTTATATTAAATTTAAAAACGTGTAACTTTATTATTCGCAATATAAAATATTAAAATTATAATTAGATTTTATATAAAACTAGTTTTTTTTTTTCAGAATGGCAACTATTTATAGTATCCTTATTTAAGAAATGGCAATATCGTTACAAAATGTCCGACGGTAATTGCCAAAGCGACGTTGTTGAACCGCCTTGCGCAAAGAAAATTAAAAAAGACGAACAAAATGAAAACGGCGCTATAGAATCGAAATTAGAATTGAAAGACTTTGTTCCAACAAAAATAATAAATAATAGTACAAATAGAAAAACTGTGTGTATCCTCGGAAATTTCAAAGACAAAAGTGGTGTAGCGCTGATTCTTTTGGAAAAAAATGCTTTCAAAGAGGAAGATTTAAACAACAATGGTTATTTTTCTGCTGAGAGTGAATTGAAAACGTTTTTCCAAAACGATATTTACGGAAATTTCGAGTGCTACCCCAAAATTAGTATTAACGGTAAGACAAAGTTTATAACCATTTTCTTTCAAATAAATGAACTTTCAAATCTCAAGGTTTTTGATATGATTGTTCAGTTTGTCATTCGTGTTTTACAATTTAAAGTTATTTTCGTCTTTATGAGTAAAATATTTATTCTTGGTTTTGCCCATTAGTGTGGAATAGTATTACGTCAACGTGTTATCTATTTTCTTAAAAGTCAAACACGTTTAACTTTGACTTAATTATTGTTCAACCTTAGATAAGAGCTAACTTAATATTTGATAAAATAGTTTTATAATACATGTGAATCCACCATATGTGAACGTAACAATTTCGTTACGCTTCTATAGAAGCAATATATTTTTCATGCCTAACTTTCTACATACACTTTTTACGTTTAGATATCTTTCTAATGAACATATTGCTAAGTGCTAACACGCTTATTTACACATAGTTTAGGCGTCTTAAGGTTATTCTTTGTTTTATATTACTGACAATATATTGAAATCTGTGTATTATCTGTTATATTAGCTGTGAAGTACAATAAATTCCATATGGTCTAAGAATTCACTAAATAATTTGAAACAAATTGCTTGTAGTCAAGAACTTTTAAATTGATTTTGTTAATTACAAATAATAAAATAGTTGTAATGTGATGTTTTCATATTATTAGATCACTGTAATAGTTTCAATATATTTTCTTCATCTTCTTTTTCTAACTAGTGTGTCTAACTGTGCTAAGTGGATACTTCTGAAACCTAATAAAAAATTAAAATATAATATGTATTATATATACTACTTTAAAATATTTCAATTAAAGTATTCTATACCCACAATCATTCTTCAATTTTATATAAAGCTTAAGAGTTTATTTGGTCTTACACACTTTTATCTCAGGAACTATTTATTGGAATTGAAAAAATATAATCATGAAGTTAAAGGTTTCATTTCAATGCATGCAATGTAGTGATTTATATTTGACCATGAGACACAGCCACAGCCACTTGTGAAAGCTAGTATTAAAATATACTTAAATATTTTCCAGGTGTAAAAACTACAATAATCTATCCAGCCACAGATAAACATATAGCCAAGTACAGTCAACAAGAAGTACATATTATATTAGAAACACCAGAGTGTTATAATAAGGTGACATTGCCACAGATACAAAAAGATCAGTTTAATTTACAGGTAAAATATTTTAATTTAAAATAATTTAATCCTTAAAATGAGGTTTCACATTTATATTCAAATATTGACCTACACAATATTTTTTTTTAATTACTATTTTTGTTAATTCCAGTGGGTATACAATATTTTGGATGGTAAAAGCGAACAAGATAGAATTGCTTACAACAATAAATGTGAGAAGGAAGGTTTTGTACTAGTTCCTGATTTAAAGTGGGACGGACTTACAAAAGAAACATTGTACCTGTTAGCAATAGTCAGACAGAAAGGTATTAAGTCTCTAAGAGATTTGAATGGCAGTCACCTGCATTTGTTAAAGAGGATTCGGGACGAAGGAAAGGTATGATTGCATATATTTATTTAATTAAAATTTTAATTGTTTTTATTATAAGCACAGAGATCCTATTAAGAAAGAAAGAAACACATATTGCATATTGAGCAGCAGAAATTAAAGTGTAGATTTGTTTTGCAAGAACTGAGAAATAAAAGTAATTTATTTCTCCCAAGTAGGGATTCTATTTGCAACCATCGTTGTTTACAGTCAGAATATGTCCCAAAATATAAAATTAGTTTTTTTAAAGGTCTAAAGATACATTCTTCATTGATTAATTTGTTTCAGTAAGATGTCCATTTCGATCTGATAAAAACAAAAATTCACATAAAGAGAATTTGCTTAAAATATTCTATAATATAAATAATTTGTGTGTGGCTGTGTGAGTTGTAAGTTATTATATAGAGAGGTTTATTTTAACAATACAAAATAAACCTCTCTATTATGAGTCATTTGCGAGCTCGATTCCCACTGAGGAGAGTGAACTATTTTCATTTCTTCGCATTGTTAACAAGACAAAACGCGTTGTTGACTTCCGCCTTTCACCACAAAATGTATTTAGAATTAGACGAAAAGTGGGAAATAGGAAATTTTCATGCTATATTCTCAAATGATTTCAAGCCCTTTATTATATTTCTTTTTCAGAAAGCGATACTTGACAAATATAAGGTTCCTGGTAGTCAATTAAGAGTATATTTGCATTATCAACCGTCGTTTTATCATCTGCACGTTCATTTTACATATTTAAAACACGAGGCACCCGGCATTTATGCCGAAAAATCACATTTACTGGACACGGTCATTGATAATATTGAAATTATGAATGATTATTATCAAAAAGCCTCTTTACCTTTCACCGTACGCGAGATGGACTCGCTTTTTAATGTCTACGAAACGAATGGCTACGTACAAAAGATTAAAACCGAGTTAATTGATAAATAAATCGATTTTGGGGGTTATAACGATATTAAAAATTCGTGAATATGTTAGTTAAGCACATTTTTATGGAACTACGTTCCAGATTGAGGAGTTGTAATGTCTATATAATAACTAATGTGGATTTCAAAAAAGATTGCAATTTGAAAATTAGTATACAATCGAATTGCATCGTACTAAATTATTACAATAATCTCAAAAGACGCGATAGTCTAAGTTCAATCGATAGTCTATCTGATTATTCGGATGATGAATCGGATACATGTGTTATTCCGATACACGAATTCTATTTTATAGTACCGAATTCGATGTCATGTTTGAAAATCGAGAAAAATACGATTTCTTTCAGAATTTTGACAGAAACGCAAAATGGCGGGAACTTTTATTCTGAATACGTTACTGCCACAGACAATAAAGAAATGAAAATCGATAAGCTGAACGTCAATTTGAAAATCGATGATGCAGTTCGATTTGTATGCGCGAATTGCTCGAATATTATATCGAATGATTCGACTAGATTTGATAGAATATTAGAGTTGCCGTCTACTAATATGGATATATCGGAGTGGTTTTGTCACGGACATGGCCACTCGAATACCGAAATTAAATCAAACAAATTAGATTTCCTTCACAGACTGACTTATTTTACTATAAATAATGATATTTTTAATGAAAAATTGAATAAGTTTAACGCTAAGAGGGCGGCGTTTCATTGCAACCGTTGCCTCGCTTGGCTAGGAGTTAAGAATAGGGATACAGTGAAATTATTTAATTCAGAAGTGAAAATTATTCAAAACGACACAGAAAAATATGTATTTTCTCACAAAAACACAACACAATCGATTATAAAAGACGATTTTATATACACAATAGAATGTTTAACAAAAGAATTCAACCTCGGCTTGCAATACGCAATGATGTGTAAAATTGTATTAGAATGTAACATATCGGCTGCCAAAAAGCAGTTCTTACTAATATGGGTGATAGACAAAGAACTACAAGTGCTAAGAAATACGGAAACACATATAAGCGACAGAGTTATATTACAATCTAGTTATTTGACCAAAATTTTGTATAAAATTGAGTTGGAGTTGAATGAAGAAGTAGAAAATTGGATGTCTGATCCCGGAGTGGTGTCGACAGAAATATCTAAAAATATGTTTACACAAGGAATTAAGCATTTCGAGCAAATGTCGCTAAAAATGCCGGAGTCTTTTCGTTATACTAATGGTTATTGTGTCAGTTATCTTAAAGCTTAAATGAATAATAAATCTGTAATTCTTTATGTTGTGTTTCTTTTATTTATATATATTAATAATTATTTATACTCGTCAGCTTATTGCAGAGAGCCAAGTGTTTTCTTTTCATCAAACTTTCAAAAAATGGCTGCAATCAGTGCTGTATTTAATTGTACTATGCCAATAAAATTTATTTAGATATAATGATTCTCAAAAAAGGAAATCGATCTCACAACCATCACGTCTTCAGTCACACACTTGCCAAGATCGCCTCGATACATATGTATATAAATTACCTACATACAATTATAAGCAACTGCAAAAAAAACGAAAAAACGGCAACCGAATTCGAAGCTCGATACACAAAATAAGTATATGCACAAACTGTAAACAGAAAGTAGAAAATTATATCGTATATACATTAAAAAGTAAAGATAATAAAAAATCAATTAATGAAGTTATTGTTTGACAAATAGATCTCCCGCATACAATAGGATAGGCAGGGGGAACCTAGGCTAAGAAACTACGTTCCCCATTTTATACTGTATCTGGCGACATTGCGCGTTGACTAGCGGAATTCAACGCCGCTCTTGACACCAGAAAGAAGAATTGGAAATAAGTTTAAATCAATATATTATTTCCTTGACTGGGCATCGAACCCACATGCAGTCGTGTTTACAGTCACACACTTGGCACCTACGCCACGGCCTGTGGTGCAATTTTTTTTTTTAATTAATTTTATTAGCTTTTTGGCGTATAGTAGTAATTTATTATCGTTATTTTTGCCATGACTGACACCAACTATGTAAAGCAATCTAGAATATAATTGTGAAGCAATCTAGAATATAATTGTGACCTTTTTTTTGTTTAAAATTATGTTTAAAAAAGATACATGTTTATAAATTGAAATTATGGCAAAGTGTAAATCAGTTAATGATGCTGGAGGCATAAATCGTAAGTATCGACATTTTTCACTAATAAATTACCTTGTTTTGGTAGTAGATTAAATCAGCTTCCCGCTGTGTCCCGCACACAGCAGGGTGGGCAGAGGGAACCTAGTGTTAAGACACACCGTTTATCACTTTCCGCCGAGTTCTGGAGGCATTGCGTGTTGAGTGGCGGAACTCACTGTGGATAGTTTTAAAAAATAAATATCGTATTGTCATTTGATCCGAAGACTAACAAGTGAGAAGACAACAGAGATGTAGGAAAAAGGGTAACTAATGTCAACGGAATAAAATTGATTATAATTTTTTGGGGTTTTACGAGAAGAGACAGAACTTAGCGTTAAGACTTTCCGCTTGAAAATCTGACGGTAAGTTGGGACTTACTAAATTTAATCATTTCCCCGTGCGATGTCGAACTCACTGCCACTGTCGGACGTTGTGCTACTGCGCCACGACGGCCTCAAAAGAATATTTGTAATTGTACTATCGATTCCTAATGATGCTTGTGTGTTCATAATACTTAAAGTAGAATGTTACTGTCTTATTATTTGTTTAGTTATATAAATATAAAAAAAAATAAATAAATAATCATGTTCACATTCCAGCTGTGGCGCAGGGGCACAAATTGTGACTGTAAGAGCGACTGGTTCTGGGTTTGATCTCCACTCGGAAAAATGAAATAGTTATTTAAATTTATATTTCCATTTCTTTGCTCGAATGTCGAGGCAAAGTGCGGCGTTGAGTTCTGCCACTTAACACGCAATGTCTCTAGAATTCGGCAGAAAGTTAGGAACGTAGTGTTTTAACATTAGATTCCATCTGCCTATCCTGTTGTGAGCGGGATACAGCGTGAAGCTGATTTGATTTATGTACTTATTGGTTTCAATTCCATATTATTTGTTCAATTATTTCTTGTAAGTTACTACACTATACACATACCTAATACAACTTTTACATAAATAAAACCCCAATAGTTCTCGTTTTCCTTCCTTGAAGCTGTCTGTTATTATATTACATATTATTGTAGTTACGTAATAAATACAGACAATATAAAAATAAATAGCTAGAAGACATCGTAGCGCAATAGTGTGTTGACTGTAAACATGATGGATGTGGGTTCGGCTCCAGTCGGGGGAACGAATCTAATATAATAATAAAGAACGAATATTCAGCGAACATGTACCTGTTCTAAAGACAAAGAAATTATCTATTTATATAAAAGAACATGTGCCTGACTGACTGAGGCAAGACGCACGCACAGCCGTAACCGTTGTGCATAGAAACGTGAAATTTGGACAGATATTTATTTTCATAATCTGGACATCCACTAAGAATGGATTTTAAAAAATTTTAACCCTAAAGGGATGAAATAAGGGTTGAAAGTGTGTATCGATTTTTTTTTAAATCGGCACCGATTTTTATAAAATTTGAAATTCAGACTTAAAAATATTTCATTGAACACGTGTTTCATGGTTTTTTTGGAATAAACCCCCTAAGGGTTCAAATAAGGGGATGAAAGTTTATATGGAAAAGTCTTTAAATCGCCACCAATTTTTATAAAAAATTAAATTCAAACTGTTAAAAATATTTTGTTAAATACGTGTTTCGTAGTTTTTTTTAATATAATAAACGGGCGAAACTGTGCGCGCCCACTAGTACATCATATATTTTAAAAAAGTAATAGTTTAATAAGTTGACGTTAAAATCCACTCAAAAAGAAAGTTCTTTCATTAAAAATTCTCCAACAAAAAAAAACTCAGTTAATTTAACAAATAATTTATTAAATGTAAATATTAATTTTAACAATATTATAGTTTAAATAACATTATAACTCTGCGACGGTTCCCGACGACTCCCGATAGTGAGATATTGCACTGACAATGATAGAGTAGTTGAAGTACCAGAACAAAGTGAAGAATATTGCTAAAATAATATCTGTTATATATAGTTGAGGAAATTATATTCATAAAATACTTTTTTGGGAAAGGTAATAGAGAAACTGCTTGAAGCAAAGCTTTTAAATCCCATTATGTTTAAATGTGTTTTCTTAAAAAATATTTTTCTTTTATAAGTGTAGTCGGACACTTAGATATATAATAAGTTAGGCTAAATGGCCGCAAATTCATGTGTGGACTTTATGACTCTTGCCTTGTAATATCTAGTAACTATTTGCCATTCAGTAGTCTTTAGCATGAAACATAACCAACAGACAGAAAATTACATAAATAATTTTTTTGCCTTTTACTACATGGTAAAAAAAATTTAGGTTTATTTGGATTTTATTCATGAACTAAATAGAATAAATACAAATAAGACTTAATTTTACACTAACTTTTGTGGTGGAAATTGGAATCCAGTCTTATTTTGTCAGCCAAAACTGGGAAACAAAATTGTCAAAAAAATAAATCCCTGACATATTTACTTTTATTAAATTTAATCCTACATACCTAGTATAAATTATACATTTTTTTTACCATTTTATAACTTTTTATTGGTAACCTAGTACCAAGACACTGCTCTCTGTCTCACTCTGTCATGATGGCCTCAATTGACAATACAAATTTTATAATTCTTGCACAAAAACATTACAAACAGGTAAATTTAATATAAAATATAAACTTATTATGGGTTTCTCTAACAAGCAAAACAGGAAAGAAAATATGGGTAATTCACACATGTTAAAAATATTAACAACTAACTTGTATATCATAACTACTAATAATTGATCTAATGGAAAAATATAGGGGCCTGATGTTTCAAGGAGACAATCAAAAACACTTAACAATATTTTTATAACTTGTGTAGAATTTTGAGTAGAAGATTTACTTGGGATATTTGGACATGTTATTTAAGATGCTTGCATGATTGTAATTTTGATATCTGTCTAGTAATTCGAGTTTATAAATATAATAAATAAGATTAAAAATCTGTTTTTCAAGAAAAATGTTCATCAAATATCTTCTAATACTGAAGTGTGGAAGATTATTAAAAATAAGCCCCAATAATATTTAAGTAAGAAATTTACAATTGAGAAATGGAACTTCAAAAATTTCAACATTTCTCAAATGACTAGACTAAGTAAAATATCATTTTAATCTGTAAATCTTACGATTCAATCTAAGAGTACTCAACAAGTTCGTAAAAGTGTTATATTGAACATAATTTGCTCAAAGTTTGTAAAATACTTATCATATTACTATTTACTTTCAGTAACTAAATTATATATTTCAAAAAGGATACGGATCACCACCTTCTCCCAAGGTTCCACCATATACAACTCCGTAGAAACTAAATACCTGATGTACCAATGCTTGATAAAGTCACGAAGTTTCTTTACACTATCCATGATTATGATAACTAAAGTAAGACTATTTATAATACAAAAGTTTTATAATTACAATATGACTGAAACAGTGCGTTGTTTACTACCGCTGTAAGGCAAATAACTAAAATTGAAGATGACTTTATGTGTAGCTAAACTTTGTAAACTTTTTGTTCTATTCTAATAATATTGACAGTTCAGTCTATGTCACTGTCATTTTGACTTTCGCAATGTAAGTTTGACAGTCAAGATTAAAATAAAAACATATTATTTGAAGAAACACAATCAGAGAAATTAATTGAACTAAAAATGGAAATTATTATTCAAGAATACTGATGATGTTAATAAGCCGTACAGATGACTTATGTGAGCAAAAAAATTTTTACGTTTGTAATCACTGAGTTCTAAAGAAAAACGATTTATAACGTTCTTACTTAAAATAAATTTTAAATCGGTTTCACGTTGTACCCGTAAACAGCAGGGTAGGCAGAGGGAACGCTGGGCTTTTACCTTGGCCCCTATTTATTTATATTTTATTTATTTATTTATAAAAACATTTTGAAATTATATAATTAATATAATAATATTAATTTAAAAATATTATTGTTGCAACATAAGTGTCATGTAAGCAGGTATTCAAACTCTATTTATCTGCCTATTTCAATTTAAATCCTATATATTTTTCCTTTATTATATCGATTTTGAAGGCACTTTGAGATGCGGGGTGAAAGAAGGCAGTTCTACATTTTATATTTTAATACAATATGAGTTATTCTGCATGAAGTTCAAATGATATTAAATTACACATTCATTTATATCGTTAAAATATTTTTAGGCCGGGTAGCAAATTTTTCCTGTAAATATTTCTAAAAGCATTTGTTATAAACTTCACTATTTTCTTTTTTTTTTCATATTATCTTACAAAAATAAATAATTTGATAGTATTTTCATATCTATTCTAGTACAATAAAGCTGAAAAGTTTATTTTATGATCTCTCTCAGGAATTATTAATGTTAATTTATTTAAAAAATGTTTTTGTGTTCGCTAGTCCCCTCACCGAAAAAGGCTATAGGCTGAATAAATTATGAAACACGTTTATCATTTCGATGTATTCCACTGTACACCCATACAATACTGCTGAAAAAGATACTAAAATCAAACCTGAGCATATATCTTCAGCTATTTCGGGGCCGCCACGAGTAGTCGACTCTACTGTACCTATAGTCAGAGCCACCTCGGACCTATAAAATATGCCGTATATTATGGCATAATACTAGAAGTTGGGCCATACACTCTTAGTCATTTTTATTTAATTTCACGGGGGCGAAGTTTCTGGTATAAATTAATATAAAATAAAATAAAAAAAAACATATTTAATTAATATTTTATTTCATTTAGTTGCTTTATTAATTTCATTAAATGTGACCTTACACTATATATTGGTATCAGCCATTACTTACAAACCGACGCAAGCCTTACCTAAAAAAAAATTACACTGGTATTTTTTATTTCATATAAAATAATTTTGTACTTACTTTAGGTAAATGCAGTACCAAGAATATAAAAAAAGGCTCAGTTTATTGAAAAACATATTGGAAAATTCTTATGAAAAAGAATGTTATTAACTAAAACACACTATGGACGTATTTACATTTAAGTAACTGTACCTTTAATTGATTAAAATAAATCTAAATTAGTTAAAATATAGGATGAAATCATGAAAATTAGTTTTATTATGTATAAATTAAATCGATAATTGAAAAAATCGAGAACCGTACTAATAATAATCGATTTATAATAATACATATAAATATTTTAATCTAATTTTCACGATTACACATCTTACTTTCGATTATTCGATTTTTTCCGGCAATGTAAAGTTGCCACATTCATTTTTATATGGTAACATTTATTACTAATTTAATAAGCGTGCATATATTTATAGGGATTTAACTAAACTTATTAATAATTAGAAAATATTAATAGACTAATAGTTAAATTTGCATCCGAAACTTAAGAAAAGTATGATTTTAAACCTCATGCACACAAAATTATCATTAAAGTGTATATTTCACAATTTTTCGCAAATTTGTTCATGTAACCGAAACTTAAATAAATTGTAAACTTCGGTTGTTTAAATAAAAGTTATGTACCTTATGATTCAATAAATTGATTCAAAAGTTTTAACATTAACGAATTATGTACGCAACCGAACTTATATTTATTGTAAAAATCGCAATTTCGGTTCATATTCAGTTATTCACAACCGAAATTTTATTCATACCTATATATTATATAATTAAATGTATATTCATATAAATATTATTTTAATAAAATTGACTTCATAGAAACGGTAATTTTACATTATTTTTGACTTCAGTCTCGTAAAAGGCACCTATATTTCAATAATTTTATAAAAAAATATGTATAATTATGATTTTTAAATATATATTGGCACTATTTATTGTCTTATAATGTATAATAAGCCTTCGAAGAACAAGAAATGCTATATTATATATATGAATCAATGCAAAAGTCAATTTGCTGGTAACTACAAAAAGTCATTATGAAGTATATACTTAATAGAAAAAAATAATAACTTTATTTTTTTTGTGAAGGCCATTTCTTATAGTTTGTGAACTCTGTAAAATACTGTTTAATTTTATGTTAAATGTGTATATGGATTATCGATTTATCTTACATATTAAAATCGATATTACTAAAAGCGTTACCTAAAATATATAAAAGATATATGTATTTATCACAATATTAAATGTAAAATGTAAGTAATATATAGGATAGTTATTATCGATAACAAATACATTTCACTTAAAGTATTAAGATTTATAAAACTGTATTAAAATGTTAATATAGTATTGATTTTATTATATTTGTATAAATATTGTCGATACTTTCGATAAGCGATTTAATTTATTGATTTCATTTATTTCTTGTAAGAACAATTTCGCACATTTGGCATATTCTTTACAGATAAAAAAATATATTTAAATTTACACAATAAAGAAATGATCAAAGACATTTTTTACACGTTATTAAATACAATATAAATAATATATACCCACAAAATAAGAAGCTGCCATTCAAAGAAAGCTGACATCGCCATATTTGATATAAAATGGGTTGCCATATATATATATAGGCATGGCAAAATTACCCATTTTGGAGGAAATTTATCGAATATTTTGCTTAATTTAGATTGCCATATACGAAAAATTTACCATTTGAAGGGAAATTTATATTTTTCCGTCAAAATGTGATTGCCATATGCAGCATAATTTTTCCTCATTTTCATTCCAAATACTCAGTGTACCCTTGTGCCCCTGTAAATATAACATCGATCCATATTCTAGCAGCTTCTCCGGAAGGCGCCATTAAATAGTATCTTCTTTGTCGCGTTTTTACTATGAACGTTGTTTGCGGGTTCGGTGATTTAGATGTGTTGCCATGATCGAGGTACACTTCTTCAATTACCTGTTAAAAATGTTATATAAATTAAATTATAAATGTTTATTAAATATTACAAGTTATGTGGAAAAATATACCATCATCACATCTCATGAATTAAAAGATAAAAGCTAAAACATGTAATTATTAATATTTTCTCCTAATTGGGATTTACACCCACAACGTAATGATTTAAGGATTCATAGCGTAATAGTATGATTATAATTTATAAATTAAAATTTTTTATGGTACAACACGGAATATTTAAGAAATTTAGCGAACATAACAATAAACTATTTACCTGGAAATACGCGCCACCGCGCGGTTTCTTCTCGCTCTTGTCCCAGTAGTAGACGAACGTTTTCGTTTCTCTATCGAAAACGAACCACCTACAAACAGATGACATGTAGTTTACATTAAATTATGTTTCTTGTGCAATTACAGTATGTTCAACAAGTTGTGGACGCTCTGAAGTTAGCTGTTTTTTTCCTATTTTTGATATCTTCCAGAGTGTCAGAACGCCTAACTAGAGGATTACGACTTGTCGACCGTATTATAGCTATACTTGATAATAGTAAAATATATTGACAACAAAAGACGTTATATAATTAATCAAATAAATTTAATATTTTAAAATAAAAGAAAATTACAATAATTATTTTTGGTAATTGTATACTTAGCTTCACGCTGTATCCCCAGCGGGGTAGTCAGAGAGAACGGGGCGCCGAACGCTACATACCTCTTTCGCCTCGTCCACTGTCATCAACCTCTTCATACACGCCCTCCGGGGGGTCCTCATGCTTTTTACGTGACCTTGCTCCAGTATCTTTGATACTGTGTTTTCGAAGGTCAACCGAGGTCCCCCTACCTCTCTTACCGCTCTCTTTCGTCACTCGTGCGACTCAGGGCACACCCTGAGCACGTTTTCTTCATTATCGTGACATCCTCGCTAGTACCTCTAGTAATATTTAATAATTCTCTAAATAATTGTAAAGTACCTTTTGGACCAGGTGTGGAACTTGGCGCCCAACTTGTGCAGGTATCCGCGGCACGACGTCGAGTTGATCGTCACGTAGGGACAAAGCTCGATTTGGTGACCTAACAACAGTTACAAAAAAAATATTTAATTAGTATTATAGTTACAATAATTATTAAATAAAAAAAATAGATTCAAAATTATACAAACTCTGACAAAACTTAAATATAACTCGAACAAAAAGAACGAACACAGCATCTATTTTTGTGGTTTTTCTTGTGAATTTCTTAAATAAGGCTCAGTCTAATTTATATGGAATGAGTATCGAAACATGATTTATTTAAATAAAGAAGAATCTTCAAAATCCATTTATAATTGTGGGTAAATGTTATAACAAATATATTGGAAAATTGTAGTAAATCAGATTTCTATTTGGGAAATAAATAAATTATTTATTAACATTCAATGAGAATAATTTAGGTTATGTATGTTACTAACCTTTCAATTTTATCTGTGGCAACATTCTAATAAACTTAGTTCTATAGTTTTGCCAAGAAATAGTAACAGGAAAATAAATATTTAGTCACACTATTTCGAACTTAACTAACAGTAACATTCATTGATTGTTATTAAATATAAGTCTTATTTAATACATTTTCAAATTTACATCCTACTAACATTATAAATGTGAAAATTTGTGAGTATGAATGTTTGTTTCACTTTCACGCAAGAACTACTGAACGGATTTAGATGAAACTTCACAGTAATGTAATTTAAACATCAGAATAACCCATAGGCTGCAATTTATGTACAGGATTTTGTAGTTAATCTATAATATAACAACAAAATGAAGCTGGCGAAGCCGCGCGTGGGTCGCTAGCAATAATATAAATGTTACCTGCAGATTCAACATGTCGCCGCAGGTCGAAGTCGTCGCGGTCGACAGGCAAGTACCTCGTGAGGGGTCTCTGCCACTCGTTGGCGATGGCACGACGACTGCGGCGGGGTGCGTTGCCCACTAGGATAAAGTTCATTTTAATTTAGTAATAACTAGCGGCCCGCCCACGGCTTCGCCCGCTTAAAATACATGATTATTAATTTAAGCAGAATTGATTGACAACTATAATAAAATAAAATAAATAAATAAATCAGCTTCACGCTGTATCCCGCACACAGCAGGGTAGGCAGAGGGAACCTAGTGTTAAGACACTCCGTTCCCCACTTTCTGCCCAATTCTGGAGGCATTGCGTGTTGAGTGGCAGAACTCAACGCCGCGCTTAACCTCGA
>JAATLQ010038491.1:97922-115039 GCA_013421005.1 Heliconius erato x Heliconius himera | reverse complement strand
ATTTGTAGCTCCGTCCTCCACCTCCCGCCGTTCCGGACATGGCGTGTTGGGTGGCGGTCCCCAACGCCGCATTCGTCGCCACTTGACACACCAGCGGGGACGCACTGGTGCGCGTCGCCTTGGGGGGACGCCCTATCAGTGCGCTCTCTCGAGGTGCACGTGGCGGATGGAACGTTGCAGCCCTCGTAAGGGCTGGCAGGGGTCGCTGCGAGCAAGCCTTCCATCTTGGACCCCCATTTTCAAATAAAATAAATAATAAAATTATTGTTGTAATATAAAACGCCTTTTGTCAAGAACGACGCACGCACACATAAACCTATCAAAGGAAAACCCCAACATACGCCTCATTCCGAAAACGAGTCGCAGGTATTAGCGGCTAAGTTCAAAATTGCTTAACCTTTAGTAGTATTTTTGTAGTAGTATGTGTTTACGCTATTGGTATCTATGCGTAACTGCGTCACACGAAATACAGGTATGGATAAAAATCGTGAAATAAAAAAAACCCTTTTTTTTAACGCTGGGAAATGGTTTCACGCAGACCATCCGTACGCGGCATATAGTCATGGATGGTACTGTGGGACTCATCAGGCAAAAAAAAAAGGCCGATACTACCCACTAAAACCCAGCGGGAACCTCTCCACCAAAATAGACACGACGCAGGATACGATGCCTCGGTGGAAGGCCCGCATATTACGCTATTACGAGCCACCATTACTCTCAGGGTACCCTAGCGGTTCTTAGGGGGATTCCGCAACTTCGGAAGTTTTGATTGGTCTAGGGTAAAGGTAGTTAGCTCCGTTGTACCCATTGATCTAAATGGGAGCGAATAGCCTCTACTGTTGGTATGCCTGCGGCCGGGTACTCTAGGTCTAGTTTCTATCGTTGGATCAGGGCTTCGTCTGCTATTCTCCTGATCCGCACGATATCCTCCGTTGATGGTCGTTCACCTCGCGACCGCCCACTTGTGCAAAAATAGACTGAAAACATCCGGACTCGAACTAAAGTCTTCTAGTTTAGAATTCGTCCGACTTTCCACTCAAGCTATCACAGCCACAAATAAAAAAAAAACCCTACGTCAACTGTTGAGGTATCTTGATTAATTTTTTAAGGTAGGGGTTTAAAATATTTTACAAAAAGAGTATTAGTAGATATATTTTGTAAAAAGAGCACTGACACTTTCATTCTGTATAATAGGTAGTAGTTTCTTTTGTTGTTATCACCACACTGAAAAACTTTAGAAGTAATTCTACTAAAAGATTATTAAAAATAAAAAAAAATTGGCGAGAGAGGAAGCTAATTACTTTACTACTTAAAAGTAGTAATCCTAACACATTCAATTTTCATACAGAATTCTAATTTGCTCATGATAACAAGTAAGCTGTAAAATGTATTTGAATACAGCGTACCTCTCATTTTCCGGCGAATACTGGAGGCATTGTTCGTGTTCAGTGGCGGAACTCAACGCAGTGCTTTGCCTCGACACCAGAGCGAAAAAATTAAATATATCATTTTCTTCACTAAAGATCGGATCCTAAACGAAAGTCACAAGTGTGTGATAATATACATATTTTTTTTATTTGTTTTGTTAGACAAGTGCGGCGTTGAGTCTCATAACGTTTCAAAAATTGTGCGGAAAGTGAAAGTGGGGAACGAAGTGTCTTAACATTAGGTTCCTTCTATAGATGTTTCAACCTTTTCTAGGATGCATATATCTTTATTAAGTAGCACAAAATAAGAGAGTAAGAACTTTCAAATTGTTTAGTGCACGCATATCGTATATATCTCCCTTTGTTTTAGTAAGTTCTTAAAGCTTTCCTGTTTAATGATTATCCTAAATTCTAAAGGGCTACAAGCTTAACTGAAATACTTTTATGAATATCATATAATTTTCATTTCAACTGCCGACATTATATTTCTTTTATACACATTTACTTAAAACACACTTAACATATATTTTTGACAAACTCAAAAATTGTAGTTAAACATAATGTTTATTATATTTTCTCTTTTGTACGCAAAAAGGTCCTTCATTATACACTTAATATATATATAGAATATTCTCGTGAAGCAAAAATGAAAGGCAGAAAATAGTTAGAATATTTTCCACTTGGCTTAGAGAGATTTTCACGAAAGGATCATTCGACGTAAATATTTTATGCTTGAATACAGTAAATATTTTTAACCTTTTTATCCTTCTAAAATTCTTTTATACTTTACTCCACATGATATGTTCATATCTGTTTCATAAGTTGGTAAACATTTTTTTACTACTAAAGTAATTCATAATCATGACCCGAAAATGGTTGAAATAATTGTAACATTATTTTTGTAATTTCTTTTAATATACACATATGTACATATAATTAAGAGAAATAAGGTCTTTAATATTATAATAACGTCAGTTATTTAGAAGGTCTTTCAAAAATGTTTAGCCTTTGAGAAACATTTTAAGCAAATAAATAATGTAAAATAGTAGTTAAAAAGGAGTCTTAACACTAGTTTCCCTCTGCCTACCCTGCTACATGCAGAATACAGTAAATAGAAAAAAAAATCAGGTTTAATCCCGCACACAGCAGAGTAAGCAGAGGTAAACTTGTGTTAAGACACACCGTTCCCCACTTTCCACCAAGTTCTGGAGGCATTTCGTGTTGAGTGGCGGAACTCAACACCGCGCTTTGCTTCTACACCACAGTGAAGAAATGAAAATATAAATATAAATGTAAATATTTCATTGCCTCGAGTAGGGATCGAACACACAACCACTCGATTTAACAGTCACACTTTGTGCACCTGCGCCACGTCTGGTCTCATACATTTATTCTGTAAAAATACGTATTCTATAAATATAATATGTCAAGTTAAAATTACGGTTTCTAAGTACATATCGATCACACACTATCCCGTAAAATCCAGCTAAGAAAATACTTAAAACACTTTCAAGGCATTAGAGTAAAATATAGCGGTGTAGCTGCACAGAGACCGTTGCGTCATCACAAACCAAGAGGTACTTCGGTATAGTACAAAGGGTACCTATATGGATTGCACTCGATTACAACGACTAGAAAACCTACACTTTGTGCTAAAAATGCGTTGTAATGTAAAAGATAAGATATAATCTTATAAGAATTTATCTTTTTGTAAAGTAAAACTTACGTTTTTTAATCAAGTTTATAAGGAAATTGGCTTAACGCTTATAGATAGAAGGAACCTAATGTTAAGACACTCTGTTCTCCACTTTCAGCAGAATTCTGGAGGCATTGCGTGGTGAGTGGCAGAACTCAACACCGCGCTTTGCCTCGACACCAGAGCGAACAAACGAAAAATATTAATAATTATTAATTTTGTCACAAGTTTGTGCCACTCTGTCAGTACCTCCTCCATTCATTTATATTATCTTAAAGCAAAACTATATATTAAATCTTAAGCAATATTTAAGAAAAAAATGATTTTAAACTATCTAAAGCAGATCAAGTGGAATTAATACGTTGCATACACGTAACGAGAACCTTTGAATTGCTAGAATTGTGGCCTCGTCTAATGCGCTTCAATGAAAATGATGTGAATAAGAGCTAGTTAGGCGCAGACATCGACTTAGGGATGCAGCTTTATTACCTGAGGTAAACATTGAAGTTGAAAATGAATATGAACAAGTACATATTATGTAGAGGCCGGTCGTGGCGCAGCGGCACGAGGTGTGACTGCAAAACCGACTGGTTGTGGGTTCGATCCCCACTCGAGGAGATGAAATATTTACTTAAATTTATATTTTCATTTCTTCGCTCTGGTGTCGAGGTTAAGCGCGGCGTTGAGTTCTGCCACTCAACACGCAATGCCTCCAGAATTCGGCAGAAAGTGGGGAACGGACTGTCTTAACACTAGGTTCCCTCTGCCTACCCTGCTGTGTGCGGGATACAGCGTGAATCTAATTTAATTTAATTTTTTTTTTTACATATTATGTATATATAGAAGCCGGCACAAGGGTGTAAAGTGACAGTTGTGGATTCGATCCCCGCTCGAGGAAATTAAATATTTGGTTAAATTTATATTGAAAATATTTCTTCGATCTGATGTAGAGACAAAGCGCGGTATTGAATTCCGCCACTCAACACGCTGTGCCTCCAGAATTCGCCGTAAAATGGGGAACGGAGTATCTTAGCCAGTCGTATCTTAGTCAGTAGTTGAGGCCAGTCGTGGCGCAGTGGCACGAGGTATGACTGTAAAACCGACTGGTTGTGGGTTCGATCCCCACTCAAGGAGATGAAATATTTACTTAAATTTATATTTCCATTTCATCGCTGTGGTGTCGAGGTTAAGCGCGGCATCAAGTTCTGCCACTCAACACTACGCAATGCCTTCAGATTTCGGCAGACAGTGGGGAACGGAGTGTTTAACACTAGGTTACCTCTGCCTACCCTGCTGTGTGCGGGATACAGCGTGTAGCTGATTTAATTTTTTAATTTAACTATATCTATACTGTTATAGTTATTCATCAGATGTTTCAGATATTAAATATTTATATGCCATTGCCGTTATTATTTAAATGCTTATCACGCTCAACATGTATTTTATTATTTCTTATAGTCCAGCTGGACCATCACGGTTCTACATCAGGTGTGCCATTCTTGAAAATCCAATATTGCCTATCCTGCCAAGGCCTAGTAGCTAGAGTTCTGTCTGTCAAAACAGAGAAACAGACAAACTGACAAACTTAAAATCATAGATTCATTATTTTTTTGTGTTTTTAAATCCCTCTACGCTGTTCTTTCATATATTCGCATTTCATAATATATTAAAAGTACAAACATATTTTTTTACATTTTTATTATAGTATAGATCGTGTAGTTCTAGTTATTTATATATTATATTCTTATTTTCAATATTTTATCTATTGTTGTTTAGTGAATGCTTTTAAAGCTGAAAGCTAATGTAAAAAAATATATTAACAATAGCTTAACTTTACTTTTTATATTTCGAATCAATGCATTTTATTTAGTACATTCATTCTGAATTGTTACTTCAATTTAGGTTATATTACCTATATATAGGTTATTACATAAAATACAAATAAAAACCGGTTAAGTGCGAGTTGGATTCGCCCACTGAGCCTTCCGTATCAATTTCAGGATAATAGCTCAACGGGAAGTAATTTACAGAACTTATAAAAGTTGACAAATTGAAATTTGTGGGCATATGCGCTCATTTTGTATGAAATTTACTACAAATTTAAACTTGTAATTTAAATTTGTCTATGAAATACTCATAAATTTTCACTTTCGGATTTTTTCCTTTATTTCTTTTGTAAGTTCTTACTCGTGTCAAATTTTATAGCTGTAGGTCCACGGGAAGTACCCTAAAGGTTATGATTACGTCGCGAATTTATACAAAATGCAGTAAAATCAATGTATGTATGCTCGTATCATTAGATTGCGTTGATTTCAGGGGCGAGCTACTCTCGCCCCTCCCAGCCCGGTGACGCTGTCAAGACCAGCCCAGGTCAACAGCATTAAAGTCCATTCGAAAAAAAAAGAAAAAAGATTGCGTTGATTTAGAAGATTTAGAATTTTTTTCTTGAAGAGACCACAAACATTAAATATACAGAGTATTGGATGTTAAATTAAGTTTGTTATCTCCACGTAATCTGGAGATAAATAGTCTTGATAGACAGACAGACGGATAACAAAGTGATCCTATAAGGGTTCCGTTTTTACCTTTTTAAGGTACGAAACCCTGAAAATAGCATATTTTTTTGTGATATTTCATGTAATTATATATAGGTCATCAATGTCAAGAATTCAAAATATAAAAGAATTTTTTGTACGAATCGAAGAATGTGATTGCTTTGATGTAAGAATCTTTGAGTATTTAAGTGAACTCTTAAGGCGAGGACGCTGTTGAATCAGTATAGCAGTACCGCACGCAATTAAGCATGGCATTGGTGTTTCTCAAAGGTTTCTAACAGCTCTTAAGGTCGGTCGGCCTGTGAACCTGTTTGTTTGACGTTAAGGGTTTGATTTTTTTAACTTTTTGTATGGCATATTACAGGTATAACATTTACTTAGGTGGTTATTTTTTCTAAAACGTTAAAAGTATTACTATTAGGTATTTACAAAAACTACTAAAACAAAGTTTAGTTCTAGTTTTATTAATAAAAATGTTTATAAATAAAATTGAAGGGTCCGTATTTAAGAATTGTCCGTATTTTCAAAATGAAATGTGTTTTTAGAAATGCATATAGTTATTTACTTGATACCAAAACACAACAAACAATTTTAATTTTTATTTCTGTCTCTCTGGCTCTCTGTTTGTCTGGGTTAGTCAGATCCGAATGAACTGGGTTAGTCACAGAACCGACTTGCATTGAAATATGGAGAGGATTGTGGAGTACCATATGGCATGGTATACACAATATATGTATATATCACTTTTTATCCTGAAATTCTGGCGGGATCGGGGTGTGCGTAGGTACCTATCGTCTGCCTAGTTATACCTACATAAAATAACTAAGCATTTTTAAATAAAAATACGATAATTTTCGCGGGTAAAATTAAATAAAACTTTTAAATTATAATTTTAATTACGATTTATTTAACGTATAATAACATACAAAACTATAATAAAATAATAATTATAATCATAATTATCAGCTTCACGCTGTATCCCGCACACAGCAGGGCAGGCAGAGGGAACCCAGTGTTAAGACACTCCGTTCCCCACTTTCTGCCGAATTCTGAAGGCATTGCGTGTTGAGTGGCAGAACTCAACGCCGCGCTTAACCTCGACACCAGAGCGAAGAAATGGAAATATAAATTTAAGTAAATATTTCATCTCCTCAAGTGGGGATCGAACCCACAACCAGTCGGTTTTACAGTCACACCTCGTGCCGCTGCGCCACGACCGGCCTCGAAAAAATAATAATTAAATAGCAAGAATAAATACAATACTGCAATATTTTGATTAAAATACCGGAATGGTTACAAAAGTCTTAGACACAAGCCAGTATAAAATAAATATGCGACAGAAGAAATATGAATGCTCCATAAATACGGATTTTCCGATTTCAAATACAGATCTGTTGGGAACGTGGTATCGTAAGGACGGCGCTATCCACATTTTATCGCATATTCTTTTGTATGCATTATAATGTTGGTAAAAGTGTATGATTGTACGTAATACGATTTTGTATAAACATTACTAAGCTTTTTAACAGCTTTTTTACATCTGTTAGTCCACACTTAGGAAAGGATGGATTTGGACTGTTTCCAAGAGGAACGGGTTCAATTCCCGCTACGTTCAAAATTTTTTGTACGTTTTACAAAAAATATTATTAAGTTTTAGCTTTATGCTGTATCCCGCACACAGCAGGTTAGGCAGCGGGAACCTAGTGTTAAGGCACTCCGTTTCTTATTTTCCGCCTAATTCTGGAGACATTGCGCGTTGAGTGTGGCAGACTTCGACACCAGAGCGAAATATAATTTTAAATAAATATTTGAATTTCTCGAGTGGGGATCTGATCCACGACCATTCGCGTTTATAATCACACACTCGTATATTTGCGTTGTCACTTAAGGAGAGGTGGATATTTAAAAAAATATGATGAAAACAACGAAATAAGATTTTTTGAATTTTAAATGTGACCTAAATTTTAACATAAAAATATGATATTCGAGGAATTTATATCTGTTGAGACAAAGTCGCGGGTCGGGCTAGTTTGTCAATAAACCAATACGGCCTGTCCGATCCATAAACAACATACAAAGGATTGCCCACGCTTTCTTAGAATGAAGAAAGTCCATTGTGTTCGACACTCCTTTTAACCGATACCGCTTGTCCCGCTGCTTTGAGCTGAAAGGTATTATATAGATTACATTTGAAATTATATGTTAAATATATAGAGGACATCGTAGCGCGGGCGTCACTGTAACGTGACAATTGTGGGTTCGATCCCCATTCCAAGGAATTAATGATTAGTTATTAATATTTTCATTTCTTGCTTCTGACACTAATTCAGCGGAAAGTGGGAAACGGAGTGTCATATCACTATGTTCCCTCAGCTCACCCCGCTTTATGCGAAATATAGCGTTTAACTAATATATATATATATATAAAACGTAACTATATTTTATTTTGATGCTTTACATGGTTAATGTTAAATGTTCAAACGCTGAAAAAAAAATCTTAGAGGTTAAACCACGTACTTTGTACTTGTGAATAAGAAATTATTTATATATTTTTCTCTGCTTTCCAGAATTCCAGACGGAGCTCAATTTTGCAACTTGTCTTGCCGAAACGAGAAAGTGAATATATAACCCCCAGAAGAAGTCAAACCTACAACCATAGCGTTGCAGTCGAACGCTATTCTATAGTGGTCCCTAACTTACACATTTACTATATATAAAAATAATAAATCAGTTTATTGTTCCTATTTGTTGTATCCTGCACACAGGGTAGGTAGGGGGAACCTAGTATGAAGAACCTGCGTTGCGAACCTTCCCACATCTCGCCGAATTGTATGTATACTTACATATATGTAGTTTATATATATAAGACAGCTCAGAGTATTATTTCATAACACGGTTAGTTAAACTTCTAATTACATTTGCTGTCAGACTGCTGGCGAAAGATAGGGAGGGATTCCTTAATATTTTTATTAATTGCAATTAAGATGTTTGGTACGATATAATTAATCTCATATATTATTTTCCCAATATATATGAGATTAACTTAACTTCACGCTTTATCCCTAGCGGGGTAGTCAGAGAGAACGGAGTGCCAAACGCTACGGTCTCTACATACCTCTTACGCCTTGTCCACTGTCATCAACCTCTACATACATGCACTCCGGGGGGTCCTCATGCTTTTTACGTGACCTTTCTCCAGTATCTTTGGTACTGTATTTACAAATTTTTTTGACAACTCAGGTCTCCCCCTACCTCTCTTACCGCTCACTTTTCCATCATAAATATTTTTGGCCATTCTTTCCTCACTCATTCTACTTCTGTAATACCCACGTTTCGCTGCTGTATAACAGCGTCGGTACCAACACTGCATTGTGTACGGCCAAACGCGCAGCTGTGCTGACGTTTCGCCGTCTCATCAATGCAGCTAAGGCTCCGTGAATCCTGTTACCGGCAGCAATACGCCTTTATACATCCATCTCGTATCCATCTCAATTGAGGATACTTCTCAAATATGAGATTAGTCTTTTTATTTGTTTTTAAATTAAAAATAATAAGTGAAAGTGAAATATTTATTACGTTACTTTTCCATTTTGTCCATTTTCAATAGTTTTTATATAAATTATAGTCATTGGTACAGTCGTCTGTTGTGACTATAGAGTCCTAACATGTTAAGGCAGTAATAAAAATAAAAATATATTCAAAATATACATTTTTTATGTTATTTTCATTTTCAATAAGTTAGAGAAACAAAATGAATCCTATAATAGTTGTAAGTAACTAATATTTAATTAAATCTGTGATTTCAAAGAAATTATCAGAAAACCAATAAATTATTATACGTTAACAATTTGGAAATATTCTAGAAAATTAAATGCCTAATAATCTATTCGGCCCTAAATATCTAAATTGTTTTGAGAGCTTTGGTCTTGATTGATATTTGATTAGTTATTAAATTGACGGATTTATGACCAATTATAAGGATGGTGGCTTTTGACGTTTTAATTAATAGTTATAAAGCAAAAGTCCACTTTTTATTTCAGAGAGAGTATAATTATATAACAAATAAGGCTTAATCGATTAATATTTTTTATATGATAAATGAAATATATTAATAAATTTAGATTATAGCGGTTTTTTTTAGCTATCTGTATCTCGAGTAGGCAGAGGCTAGAGTTAAACACTCTGATCTTCACTTTACGCTGAATAAATAAAACTAAAATGTGTGGAGATTTTCTTAACGGGACCTATTATTAAGACACTCCGTTCCCCCTTTTCCGCAAAATTTTGGAGGCATAACGCCCTTTCTCCGTCTCGACGCCAGAGTGAAAAAATGAAAATATCAAATATTTCATTTCTTTTTTTATCAGCTTCACACTGTATCCCGCACACTGCAGGGTAGGCAGAGGGAACCTAGTGTTAAGACACTCCGTTCCCCACTTTCTGCTGAATTCTGGCGGCATTGCGTGTTGAGTGGCAGAACTCAACGCCGCGCTTAACCTCGACACCAGAGCGAAGAAATGGAAATATAAATTTAAGTAAACATTTCATCTCCTCGAGTGGAGATTGAGTGTAAATCGAACCCTGGGTGGGTTCGCTTCGTTCCCACCGCGTTTACAACCACACTTTGTGCCATTGGGAGATTAAAATGTTCTTACAAAATGTAAAATAGTTACAACGAAAATAGATTACCGCAAAGCCAATTGTTAATTTAACTTTAAAGCAAGTTGGCGTAATAAAATATTCCATTTCCTGTTGGCCTAACAATCGCGATTAAATTCTTTGATTCTATGCCTCGTTAAACTCTAATCTTTTGTTTTACTCTTTTACATTCTAGTCTCTTCTTTGTGGTATAATGAGTTATTTTTTTATGGAATCTGTTAGGTTTTATGTTGTAACAGAATTTCGAGATTTCTTCTAATTAATACGTCGGCGTGGTATATTGGTTGAATACAAACGTGACGGTTGTGGGTTCGGTTTCTACTATAAATTACATTTAAACTAATTTCGTTTGGCCGCTTCTGGTGATGATGCGGCGTTCAGTTGCCTCATTTTACATGTAATATCTAGAAAATTGTATAGGAAGTGTAACTATAGGCACCTTTTGGGCATCTTGTTCTTACAAAAAAGGATAAAAAGATAAAGAAGTTATAATACAGGAATATATATATATCTGTGATACGTAAACAGAATAAGTATATAGATAATATGCTTAATAATAATATTATCGGTTATTCTCTTAACTAAAACATAGTTATCTGAAATGTGTGAATAAATAAGTGTGGTAAATAATTTAATACTTACATACTAAAGAGGATTGAAAGTTACGCAGTCCTCGAATATTTAACCTACAGAGATCCTTTAAGACCCCTTAGCCAGAATAAGCCGTATCTTAATCTCGTAAATACTGAATCTGAATAGAGAATCAAGAATGCTGTTACCTGCTTACTAATTGGTTAAATATTTTTGACTAATCTATGTATAAATTGAGGCCAGTCGTGGCGCAGAGGAACAGCCATGAGGCTGTAAATGTGATAGGTTGTCGATTCGATTCCCACTCGAGGGAAATGTAATGTTTAATATTTTTATTTACACGCTGTTGTAATGAGAAAATACAATGGCGTTGAGTTCCGCTACTCGACAAGCAATTGTTCCAGAATTAGACGGAAAATCGGGAACGAAAATGTCTTAATGGGAACGTATCAGAACAATATGTTTCTAAGAACATAGTGTTCTGATACGCGAGCAAGGTATGCACAAGAAACCTGTTTCTTCTGCATACCTTGCTATGCACGGGAAGCTAAAAAAGAAATTAATAATACTTTTCTTTGTATCTTATAGAAATGAAATTGAAAATCCATCTTTTTGCACTCTTTCTCAGTTTTTATCGTATCAAAAATAAATAAATAAAAATGCATTTAAATCAATCATTTTAAACATTATAACAGAGTATATTTAAGCATAAAATAACGCAAAATGTAACCGTTTTCTATCAAAGTATCAATATATTAATGACAGTAAACAATATAGGTAAACCCATTTAATTTTAATAGTTATAACTATTTGATATTTTTAGTTAAAATAAGATATTTTCTCAACAAGAAAACGACAGTTTATTTATAAACTTGTATCTCATACAATACAATAAGTCGACGTGCTTGTTAGTCTACAACAAATCACCGCCGCTTCCAGGTGAATTCATTTTGAAAAACGTATTATTACTTTGAGAAGAAACGCGAAGTATAACAAAGTTTGTAAAAGCGGAGTTCATAAGACGGCTTTATTAGACTATTGGCAGGTGTAAACCAGCTGACGTCTCCGATATTAATATCAGATGGATCTCACCAACATTTCTGCTTCGATCCCGAATTTTAATGACCGTTTAGCATATGGAATTTGAGCGTTGAGATTGTTGTTATTCAATATATTTTATACTTAAAATCAAATAAATAAATCAGCTTTATGCTGTATCTCGCACACAGCAGGGTAGACACTCCGTTCCCCACTTTCCGCCGATTTTTCAAGGCAATGCGTGTTAAGTGGCGGAACTCAACGCCGGCCTTTTGCCTTCGTGCCACAGCAAAGAAATGAAAATATTAAGAAATAATGATTCATTCCCTCGAATGGGGATCCAACTCACAACCGTCGCGTTTCAGTGATACCCTTGTGCACCTGGGCCACGACGGCCTCAACTTACCAAGAAAAACTACGTGATGATAACAAAAAAATATTTTATTATGTTTAAAAATAATATAACAACCACAAATTGCTCTAAGCTGTATTTATCTTGGAATCTGTTTGTATTGTTAGGATTGGGATCAAATAAAAGGGTCCGCTGAGAGGTGTCCCAATAAGCAGATTGGCGGAAACGTGACAAGACAACCGAGTGGTTGCAAGAAGTGCTAATCATTGTACGTTTACCTCGATGTCCTTGTTTTGTGGGACGAAGTAGTGTAACGGGTCCACTGCCCGTTGGCTATTTGTTTTTATATATATATATATATATATATATATATATATATATATATATATATATATATATATATATATATATATATATATATATATATATATATATATATATATATATTTCTTTTTTGATGTTTATTCCTGAAGAATAAAACTATAATGTGAGATTTGCGTAAACCTATGAGTTAAATAAGTAGGCGAGTGAATAATCGTTATCTTTAAATGTTTTTTTTAGCTTCACGCTGTGTTCCATATATAGTAGGGTAGGCAAAGGGAACCTGGGAACATAAGGTTCAGATACTCCGTTCTCATTAAGCTCTTAAGAACTCTTGGAGGCATTGAGTGATGAGTGGCGTAAGTCAACGCCGCGCTTCGCTTTCGTTACCAGAGCGGTGAAATGAAAATATTAAATATTTCAATTCATCAGATGAGAATCGAACACACAACCTCTCGTGTTTACAACCGCACGTATGTATTCCTTCGGTATCACCTCAAATCTATGCAACTCACAATAAATATAATAAAATTGACTAAAAACCGAAAAAAAAAATCAGCAAAAAATAAAAACAAATTAAAATATTTTAATATATCATACCGTTTCTCAAATGTATTTAAGTGTTACGACGGTATGCGACAGCCGGATATACGAAAAGTTATTATTAAATTTCCGTTATCCCTACAAAATCTCCGAGCGGAGCGGACCCATGTTACCCGTGTGAGTCGCGGCTAATTTTGTCATAATTTATAATGCTTCTTCGTTCACATCCACTTTTCACAAACACGGGATGGACCTTTCTAAGTAATGAGCAGGGATTTTCGTTTCGTGTTTTATTAAAAATATTATGTTTTGTTGAATGGAAGTGTATGGTGTATGTTTAAAAGAAAAATCAGTTACGGTAGGCAGAGGGATTTTAGTGTTAAGACACTCCGTTCTACATTTCTCGCTGAATTTTTCGACATATTGCGTGTTGTTTTGAGGAATTAAACGCCGCGCTTTGCCTCCACACCAGAGTACCTTCTGCCTACCTCGTTATATACGGAATACTGAAAGGCTTAAGGTTAAAAAAATACCAGTCAAATGCGAATTGGACTTGGACACTGGGAGTTCTGTACAAATTTAAGCATGCGGACATATGCATTAATTTTGTATGAAATAAACTACATTTATAAGTCTGTAATAAGTTTTTCTATTAATGTCTATAAAAACTTCACTTTTTGAATTTTCCCTTATTTGTAGCGGAAGTTTTAATTTCTTGCTAAATTTCATAATTGTAGGTCTATAGGTTTTGATTATGCAATAAATTTCATACAAAATACAGCAAACACGATACATAAACGCTCGTATCTTTGGATTACGTTGATTTAGTTGCTTGATTTTTCCTGTGCTTAAAGGGAACATAGTCTTGAATATTTCATATTAATTTCAGCTTGATATCTCAATGCGATCTCGAGATAAATGGTTTTGACAGACAGACATACGGTCAACAAAGTGATCCTATAGGGGTTCCGTTTTTTCTTTTTTACGTACGGAATCCTAAAAAGACATTACTGCGCACATCAAAAAGGCACTTGGTACGTGTACATCACGTTTATTATTATACGTATGTTCAAATTTATATTATTCACGTACATATTTGTCACTTGGGCTTTTGATATGAAATAATTTGATAACAGACGTGAACTAAAATAAGAAAAAATGTAAGTACTGATATAGCAAGTTCATATACATATATACGACTATTATTTTCAGCTTCACACAACATAGTAGGCAGAGGGAACTTAGAGTTAAGACACTCCGGTCTCCTACTTTCCACCGAATTCTGGAGGCAGCATTGTTGTATTACATGGCGGAACTCAACGGTGCGCTTTGCCGCGACACCAGAGCGAAAAAATGGAAATATAAATTTAAATAAATAGTTCATCTCCTCGGGTGAGAATTGAACCCAAAACCAGTCCATTTTACAGTCATACTTTATGCCCCTGCGCTTCGACTGGCCTCGTATACATAATATATATAAATAATTATAAATCTATATATATATTTCATATTTCTATTAAATTAAGGAAGCCAAGCCATCCAATGTAAGCAGCAGTATAAATAGAGTATTTTATAGCTCGGATAGCAAGGAGGTAATGTGTCTCTAAGCGACGCCGGCGGTTGCTTAGCTAGGAAATTGTAGTTACTCAACATTCGTTTACGTAGCCAAAGGGAGCTGAGGTCTCCTTATAAAGCAGTTTCATGAATATGTATTCGAATTTAAGTATAATATAGAGATTCTGTATAAATGATCGCTCCGGAGTGTGCTTTGAAAATTAGAATAATAGATTTATGTCGACGGTATTGATAAGAATATTTAAGAGATTATGGATGTGGGTTAAGCTGGGATATTGTAAGTAAATTTGTGAGAGTTTACTTTTTTTTTGTTTAGTACTGTAGTGGGTTTGGTGCTGAAACTAAATGTTACGTGGAATTTTTTATATGCAACTCGAGCAGGATTAGAATAGAAAATGGGTCATATTATTTTTCTGTATTTCTAGTCTCTTTAGCATTTTTTAAAATATATAAGGTAAATGTTGCAATTAATAATAAATAATTATAAGAATATAAATTTAAATCTATATATCATATATATATTGAGAATAAATAATCATATATATATTGAGAATAAAATTATAAACTTATAACTTTTAATATATTTAATAAAATGCAGAAAAATTACACGACGTTTTTCCTCATCTTGGACGGTTTCCAGGAGGCGCGGGCTCAAGTACCGCTACGTTCAAATTTTTAAACGTTTCTAAATTTTCAAATATTATTTGCCCTCAAAACTTTAATATATGGTAGCGCAATTTTGAGCAAACATCAAAATATAAAAAAAATAATAATTAGACATTTTAAATGAAATCGCGTATATTTAGTATTATACATTTTTGGATATCCGACGTTTCTAACACATTGCAGTAGTCCGTGGTCACGGGTAGACTGAGATGGCGTTTGTCTGTGTGTTGACATAATTATTATATCAAACTACCGCCAACGATTTCTTGATTTCCTCGCGTACTACCCTGGATTCTTGCATAATGAGCTGACTGTCTAATCTGTCTGATCTTATCTTTTGGTATGGAGGATTTGAAATTTCAAAGATTTTATGAGTAGGACCAAGGTGGTAGAAAGATATTAGAGAGCTGCCTCTCTTCTATCTTCTGACCGGCACTCTTACCATATGTGAAGGTGGTTACAGACAGACAGGCATCATCTTAATAAGAGTTTCCATAAAATCCATATTCAAGCCTTAATTCAAGCAATAAGAAAATGAGCCAATTCTTGAAACCAGTGAAAAGTAATATTCTTTTACAATGTGCGGCGTATACAATTATATGTTCGAAATCATGTATATTTTTATTAATTCGGTTAAACAGTTTTCATTTAAAATATAAAAAAAAGCTAAAAACGAAAAAAAATGGTGGACGAAGATATATAATCTTAAGAATATGTAATCTCTTCGAGTGGGGATCGAACCCACAACCAGTTGGTTTTTTACCGATCTACAATATTTGTCTTTATATTACGTATTTAAATACAAAACGTATTAAATAAAGAAAGGCGCTGATCTAACATATATAACTTTAAGGGTAATCGTGCGTATATAGATTAAATAAATATGTTATCAAAACGTGCAGCCTCACGGGCCGTTATCTTATTATCCACTTGTCAGTGCTACCTGTCAGGGTTACGCAGCTTCACACGCTCTCCTAGGATTTTTCTTCTGATGACGTTTTACACATGGTATCTATTAGAGAACAGTTCTGTGTTAAAGTAGAACTTTATATATAACTAGTGGGCGTGCGCAGCTTCGCCCGCTTATTTGGACCCTTAGGGGTAAATTCTAAAAAAAACACAAAACACGTGTTCAATAAAATATTTTTAACAGTCTGAATTTAATTTTTTATAAAAATCGGTGGCGATTTAAAGATTTTTCCATATAAACTTTCAACCCCTTATTTGAACCCTTAGGAAGAAATATGTGTTTAATTAAATATTTTTAAGAGTCTGAATTTAAAATTTTATAAAAATCGGTGCCGATTTTTTTTTTTTTCCATACAAACTTTCAACCACTATTTCATCCCTTTAGGGTTAAAATTTTTCAAAATCCCTTCTTAGTGGATGTCCAGAATATGAAAATAAACATCTGCCCAAATTTCACGTTTCTACCATCAGCGGTTACGGCTCTGCGTGCGTCTTACCTCAGTCAGTCAACACAAGTCCTTTTATATATATAGATATTTTAGGCATTTTATAGTACAATTTTCAATGGTGTTTCAAATAATAAGGCCTGTTTGCAGGCTGGCTGGCTTAAGTATTGCAGCGTCTTAGAAGATTATAGTGGACGGACACTATATATATATATATATATATATATATATATATATATATATATATATATATATATATATATATATATATATATATAT
>JAATLQ010038491.1:44172-97822 GCA_013421005.1 Heliconius erato x Heliconius himera | reverse complement strand
GAACCCACAACCGTCGTGTTAAAGTTACATGCTCGTACCACTGCGCCACGTTGGCCTATTAATCAAATATTGTTTTATTTATCAGTAATACTACTCAGAATTAAT
Organism: Heliconius erato x Heliconius himera; assembly: GCA_013421005.1. NCBI lineage: Eukaryota > Metazoa > Arthropoda > Insecta > Lepidoptera > Nymphalidae > Heliconius > Heliconius erato x Heliconius himera. Next base: position 97,717 of record JAATLQ010038491.1, on the reverse strand, counting down.
CACCTTTTACTCAAGCAACATTTTGCTTTGAATCTATTGAAATATTTTGAATACTTAGACCTATAATAATAAAGAATAGGTAGACCGAGAAAACGTGGTTTCAATCATAGTTTATCTATATATATCAAATAGTCTACTTTAGATATATTTGACAAAAGGTATTTTGTTATTTTTTATGCAAAAAAGTAAAGAGACATGTAGTTCATCGAACTTATGGTAAATCTGTATGAATAATAAGAATAAATAAACATTATGGAAATTTGCGTCCAAGTTTGCACTATTAGTATTGCCAGAAAATAGTTGCAGACATTTTTTTGCTTTTAAATTCAAATCATAAAAATTAAGTTAACAATAGTATTAAATTAATTTTATTTGCAATTTATGTATTTATGCTGCTGTACATATTCAGTATTATTTTACTAAACAACGTAATAACACATATGTTTTGAGTTATAATATTTTATTGTTGAGGCCAGTCATGACGCAGGAGTACAAGCAATTATAAACACGACTGGTTAGGGGTTCGATTTCCATTTGAGGAAATTAAATATTCGATATTTTCAGTTTCTGGCTCTGGTAATGAGGCAAAACGTGCTATGACTTCCATTATTTAACACGCAATGCCTCCAAAATTCGCCTGAAAAAGAGAGGGGGAAGTGTTTTGATACTATATCGAGGTTCAGTCTGTCCCTGATATGTGCGGAATACATCGTGAAACTAAAAGAAATAATACTATCATTTTATTATTAAACTAGCAAAATGTAACACAATTCACGACTTTATATGGCAAGCTATTTTCAGCGGTCACTTTATTGAGTTCGTCGTCTCATATGCAAACGATTCTTAATTTTAAAGCGTAGTTGAAAAATATTTTAGTACACGAAATGATACGAGTGTATGCTCTGTGATACTTACTATTAATTTCTTGCAATAATAAAATTGAAATACAGTTATCATTTATATTATTTCATACTATAGCAATAGGTAGAGCTTATACATATCAAATCGGCTTCTCGCTGAATTCCGCATACAGCAGAGTAAACAGAGAAACCTAGTGTAAAGACACTCTGTTCCCCATTTCCGCCGAATTCAGGAGTCAATGGATATTGACAGGCGGAACTCAACGCCGCTATTTGCCTCGACACCAGAGCCAAGAAATTAAAATATAAATTATAGCTTATACATATATATATAGTCATGTACATATGAAGTTGCTCGTTGAACGTTCGTGTAAATGAGAATTTCCTTTGTGTCCGACTAACTTAATGTCGTATATGTAATGCTATAATTATACTCAACGTTCTCTATTATCATACAGACAGACTCCTGAATGAATCCTATAAATGTATAGCGGAGGTTCCACATAGTTAGAAATCTACTATAATTAAATATATAGTGTCTTATTCTATAAAAGAATATTATAAATAAAACGTATATATGTAAAGTAACCTTCATATTATTCAATACAAATATAGAAAATTTAAAAGCTTTTCAATTAAATGTGATGTGATGTTCTCACATTCGGGTTTTAAAAATTTTGCTTTCTATTTTATACTAAATTTTATGCTGAAAAAATATTTGCTGAATGTATATTATTCACATTTATGATTTTTAAATAGTTCAAAAGAACTATTTAAAAATCATAAATGTGAAGGTTTTCTAAAAAGAAATAACGTGAAAAGTGTCTTATATACTTATTTAGAAAACGTATAAAAATTTGAATGTAGCGGGGCTCGAACCCGCGCCTCCTGGGAACCGGCCAGGCGCTCTGATCATTAAGCCATACGTTCTCATCAAGCTACGTCGAAAATATATATACGCTTGTTACAACTTATTTATGTTGTACAAAAAAGTGATTTTGATATATTTTCATCGAGGTAATATTTTCATCGAGGTAGGAAGTAATCTTTTTTTTATTTCAAAAAGCTCGTACTTTTTTATTATCTATTTGGTTATTATCAATTTGACTATAGGTTTTGTTTACTTTCCGCCGAATTGTAATCTGTATACAATTACCTGTAAATAAAATTATACCTAAAGGATTTATGATATTTAATATTTAATACGGTATCTTCACAAATTCACTTTAATTAAAAGACATATTTTGATAGAAAAAATAATTGTTATTGGAACTTTATAGGCAGTGTTTTATTTAGTTATTATTTTTTTTTATAAATATTTTCTTATAAAAAATATAAAATAAAATTGACGAATGTGAATGGAACTAAGTATCTATATGTTGTAACTATATATCTATATCAGCTTCATGCTGTATCTCGCATACAGCAGGGTACGCAGAAGGAACCTAGATTTAAGACACTCCGTTCTCCACTTTCCGCCGAATTTTGGCGACATTGCGTGTTGAGTGGCGGAACTATCGCCACGCTTTACCTCGACTCCGGAGCGAAGAAATACTTTGACTTTGACTTTTTGAATCCACAACCAGGTGATTTTACAGTCACTCTTTATGCCCTGTGCCATGACTGGCGATTTTTTTTACTTATATCTACTCCGTCACAGATCACTTAAAGTAAACTAAATAGAAAAAGTTGACTAAAGTGTTGAATTTAATAATTACAATTGAATTAAAAAAACGAATATTAATAAAGTCTTTAGTAACTTTATTAACTCTAAATTATGCAATCATTTCATTTTGAGGTAAAAAAAATATAAAAGAATCCCTAATAACCAATAAGCTATGTTTCAAAGGAATTCTAAGCTAGTTTGAAATATCGAACAAAATTGTTGCGAAGCAAGTGTTTATTAAAATTCACTTTGCACTTATTACGCTCCATAAATTCTTTCAAAGTCCTACTTTAATTGTATTATCCGGCTTTGCGTAGCGTAATAACGTTACGTATATGGAACGTCTATTTGTAAGGAAATTTTCTCAAAAGTTTCAACTTTATCCTCAGTTAATTAATAGCTACCGTATATTATATTATATACTGTTGAAGATAAATGAAATAATTAATATTTATATTTCCTCGCACTGGTAACGAGGTTAGGCGTGGCGTTGAGTTTCGCCACTCAACTTTAACGTTTCCATAATTATAGTCAAAATAATAACCAATTTCAAAAAGTAAAAGTTTTGAAATTGGTTAAAGATTAGTTGCCTCGATGAAATCATCAAAATCACTTTTTTGTGTACAACACTATTGTATTGTTCATGGCTTATATATATATGTGATACTTTTATACAGATACTTTAAAAAAATATTTTTTCAGCATAAACTTTTGTATTAAACGGAAGGGAAAATCTTTAAAACCCGAATGTAATAATATCAAATCACATTTAACTGAAAAGTTTTTAAATTTTCTATCCTTAACTATAATGGTTATATGACATATATGTTTTATTTATAATATTCTTTTATAGATAAGACACTATATATTTAATTATAGTAGATTTCTAACTATATGGCACCTCCGCTATACATTTATAGGATTCATTCAGGAGTCTGTCTGTATGATAATAGAGAACGTTGAGTATAATTGTAGCATTACATATACGACATTAAGTTAGTCGGACACAAAGGAAATTCTCATTTACACGAACGTTCAACGAGCAACCTCATATTTACATGACTGTACATATGTATAAGCCATAATTTGTATTTTAATTTCTTCTCTCTGGTGTCGAGGCAAATCGCGGCGTTCAGTTCCGCCTATTAACATCGAATACCTCCCGAGTTCGGCGGAACATGGGGAAAGGAGTGTCTTTACACTATGTTCCCTTTGCCTACCCTGCTGTATGCGGAATACAGCGTGAAGCTGATTTGATATTATAAGCTCTACCTTTTGCTATAGTATGAAATAATATAAATGACAACTAAATTAAAATTTTATTATTGCATAAAATTAATAGTAAGTATCATTTCGTGTACTAAAATATTTTTCAAATATGCTTTAAAATTTTAAATAGTTTGCAATATAAAGTTGTGAATTGTGTTACAGTTTGTTTGTTTAGTAGATAGTAAAATCTTCTTATTTTAGCTTCACGATGTATTCCGCACATATCAGTGTAGGCAAAGGGAACCTAGTGTAAAGACACTCCGTTCCCATGAGGGAACCTGGGAACGTAGTGTTAAAGTTCCAAAATAATTTTTATATCTATTAAAAAATATCTTTAACTAAGGTGAGTTTATGAAGATACCGTATTAAATATAGAATATCACAAGAGTATTCTTTATTTACATGTAAATTTATAATCTGTACATTTACATATAAATAAAATTTTAATTAAAAGCATGTAGTCTGGACGACAAAATAAAGTTTTATCGCTTCTACGATTTCTTTTTCAAAGAGACGGTAACATAAAAAGACATCAAAAGATAGTAAGTGTGATAATATTCTAAGTTTTAAAAAAAATGAAGTAATAGTAATTTTTACAAACGAGACTTTGCTCAAAGAGATCAAATATAAATAATTAGTGTAAAACTTATAACCCTTAGCCTTTGCTTTGAAGTAAAACTTCATAAAAAAAAAACAGCCAGGTAAGGACGTCTCGACCTACGTACAAAACGACCTCTGTCGCTGATACTTTGAAAAGCAAAGGATTTATTTCTTTTAATGTTTCATAATTTTTCACAATATAATACTGAAATAGATGTAATATAAATAAAACAAAAGTAGCAAGTTCAAATACAGTTTGGAGTTATTTAATTTCTTCCTCCACAGTTGTCTTTATTGAGCTGAAAATAAAAAAAAAATGTCAGAATTTGTTAAGTAATCGCGTTCTTGCCCTCGTTAAATTCTATAGCTGCAATTAAGAAAAGGGCACTTAAGCAGGGCTGTGAGCTGATTATGCTTAAAATGAAGCGGTAACACCCGGTATTGTCTTCTACGTTTGCATAAATAAAGTGTTACTTTGATAAATATTACAGTATAAAGGGTCAGCCGTGGCGTAAAGGCACAAAGTGTGAATGTAAATGCGACAGGTTGTGGGTTCGATTCCCACTCGGGGAATTCCATCACTCAGCACACAATGCCTCCAGAATTAGGAAAATGAGGGACGGAGTATCTTAGTACAAGTACCCTGCTGTGTGGTGGAGACAGAAATTCAAATTAAATTAAATCAGCTTCACGCTGTATCCCGCTCACAGCAGAGTGAATCTAGTGTTAAGACACTCCGTTCTCCATTTTCTGTCAAGTTCTGGAGGCATTACGTGTTGAGTGGCGGAACTCAATGCCGTGCTTTACCTTGACACGAGAGTATAGAAATGAAAATATAAATATAAATAAATATTTCATCACCTCGAGTGGGAATCGAACCCACAACCAGTCGATTAATCAAAAAAGCAGAAGGGACAATAATAATAATAATAACAATGTTTTATACAACACTTAGTTTTCTTAACATATGTATGTTAGATAACAATATAATATTATGGTATCATCAGTTGGCTTGATGATGAATTTCGAAAATGGCCGATGTAGCCTTATTGTGTAAGCGTGGTTTGAGCTTTTTAAACTATTAAATAATAAACTAGAAAAATGTGTAATTCTATTGATTATTAGTTAATGGTATATTTTGTATGTACCTAAATCTTTATAAATTAAAATTGGAAAGGTGATAATTTTCCTTAAAATTATTAAATATTTTTAATAACTTTTCCCCGGTTTTGAGATTGGAGACGGAATAAAAATGGTAAAATTATACATGCTAATATCAATTAAGTTTTGTAAGCAGTAGCCATTTCTTTAATGAAATGGTTACTGCTTACAAAACAACAAGTGAAACATCAATTTGACATGTTATTCAAAAAGCATAGTTAAATAATATGTATATTCTTTCCGGCTTTATCATAAACTACTATGTAATAAAAAAATAATGGAAAACTATGAAATATTCTTCTTATTTATATATAGAAGGTAAACTTAAAAGTTTTTTTAATTTAGAGAAATAAAATGAACAGCCTCGTCGCTTAGGGCACACTATTTTAATACAATTTTTCTTTCGCTCCCATTTCCTGAAGTCTCATTTTTATTTGTAGTGTACATTTGTATTCCCTTTTTTCTTGGAAAATTATTTTTGTATTTTTTCAAAACGAGTTAAATTGTAATAATATAGAGATTAAAAATATACTTTTTTAAATTTCTTTTAAATATATAATTACAAATAATGTATATTGGATTTATATATTTATTGAATAATTATATTGAAATCTCACAGGAAATAATAATACTAATACCTTCCAGGTAGATGATCGATCTAGACTGTACTTTTTCAGTCCCAGCCAATTAAGCGTTTTAATATCGGCTCAACGTTCAAATCTGATAATTATTGTCTTCATTATTATCATGTCTACATTATTATATATGTTTTCATTTGCGTGTTGAATGACAGAACTCAACGCCGCGCTTATCCTCGATAACAGAGTAAAGAAATGGAAATATAAAGTTTAAGTAAATATTTCATCTCCTCGAGTGGGGATCGAACCCACAACTAGTCGGTTTTACAGTCACACAAGTGCAAGTTGCGCAAGTCCGCCATGACTGGCTTCTGGATTTAGTAAAATTGTAGAAAACAATTTTCAACGTGACAATTACGAGTCCTAAAAGTGCTAAAAACTAAAAAAAACGTAACAAATATATTTATAAATACACTCGTATATTTAATTTAATAGAAACTATACAAACTTTAATAATAATGGACTTTCTGTACAAAATATTCGTTTATTTGCCTAACCCGAAGCTTTGGGCGAGTATGCTGTAAATTTAACTAAAACGTCCGGTCTGGTTAACCTCAAAAGCTCAAGGGAATCGATAAGCCAAAGGTGATCGTGAATGTCTTAGATATTCAAATAAGCTGTAGTACAAATATTCAGTATTGTACATTTAAGACCTGCCACTATTATGACATATAATCTCTCACACTTATCTTTATGTTAGAAAAGTAAAATAGATATTAAAAATAATATCATTCTTTATTCAGGTAGGACAAGCACTTTTTAGTAAATAAATAATAAAAAAAAACAACTTAACTATAGTATATTAAAATATATAAAAATAAGAATATTATTGTAATCGATAATATATATCTATATATTTTGGCTTTTTCACTCGGGTAAGGAGACAAAGCGCGGCGCGAGTTGCACCACACGGCATGCAGTCTTGGAAATGAGGTCGATAGTCAGAAGTGGAGTGTTATAACATTAGATTTCTTTTGCCCACTCTCTTATATGAGGGATACGACGTGAAGCCAAAAAAAAATATAGCGCTAAACGCAATCATTACTAAACTTAGCTAATAACTTGATTCTTATCATATCCTATACCCTGATATGATACCCTGTAAATTTACAAAATTAATTTCTTCATACATCTGAAACAATAATGTCCATAAATCTCTCATTTTCAATATAATTATCAAAATAATTTCAACCACCCATCGTAACAAAAAATATAAACGCCTAATATTACAAACATGTGTTAAACAAAACACACACACACACACAAATTAAATGTAAAAAATGGAACCAAATGAATCTTTTATATTAACCACGTCAGGGATCACAAAACAAACTGAGCGTTTATTATGTCGTTAAGAGAGCAGCAAATGGCTGTAATGTGAAAACCGCGACACGGCAGATTGCAACTAACGCGAGGCGAAACGCTGAATATAATATATTACTTTGACATTATGTGTACACATAAACATTATACATTATTTATAATTTTGTACTAAAAACTGAAATTAAACACATAATGTGTAAAAACATTTTAACATGTAGAAACAAGTGTGTTTATTAATGTTGTAAAAAGTATTTACTTATATTAACAAAAATAATTAAGTTTTTTTCTTTAGTTTATCGGCCTTGGGCAGCTCGCGTCCATCCCTTGCCAGCCACACTCTTCACAAAGTTTTTTACTCTACCTTGCCCTAGCTTGATCTTTATTCTGTCGATTGTTTTATAACATTCGCTTTTCCAAGACCTAATATGGAAGTACAGTAAATTAACATTACAACTACACAACTATTTTTTTTCCAAAAATGAAAAAGAGTTTTTTCCAAATAAAATAAATAATAAAATTATTGTTGTAATATAAAACGCCCTTTGTCAAGAACGACGCACGCACACCTAAACCTATCAAAGGAAAAACCCAGCGTACGCCTCATTCCGAAAACGAGAGGTATTAGCGGCTAAGTTCAAAATTGCTTAACCTTTAGTAGTATTTTTGTAGTAGTATGTTGTATGTAGAGTTTACGCTATTGGTATCTATGCGTAACTGCGTCACACGAAATACAGGTATGGATAAAAATCGTGAAATAAAAAAACCCTTGTTTCTTAATGCTGGCCTCCTTCAATGCCATAACCGATTCACAAAAGGAGACCATGGCAGACCAGTTTCTCACACTATCCAGCATGGCTCTCACCACACTGGATAATGAGAGGTCTCTACCCATTACGGCCATCAGGGTGTGGCGTTGCGATGCCCAAGCAGGACATTCAGCTAGAGTATGACGAGTCCACGGGCGCATTGCATTTACAATTTGGTGCAGGTATTTTCTAAAGCAACCATGCCCCGTTAGTGGCTGCACCAATCTGAATGTTAGAACCCCAAAGCTCCCTTGTACCCATTGATCTAAGTGGGGGCCAATAGCCTCTACTGTTGGTATGCCTGCGGCCAGGTACTCTAGGTCTAGTTACCATCGTCGGATCAGGGCTTCGTCTGCTCTTCTCCTGATCCGCACGATATCCTCCGTTGATGGTCGTTCACCTCGCGACCGCCCACTTGTACAAAAATAGACTGAAAACATCCGGACTCGAACTAAGGTCTTCTAGTTTAGAATTCGTCCGACTTCCCACTCAAGCTATCACAGCCACAAATAAAAAAAAATAAAAATAAAAAAAAATCCTATGGCAACTGCTGAGGTATCTTGATTATTTTTTTAAGGTATGGGTTTAAAATATTTTACAAAAAGAGTATTAGTATAATTTGTAAAAAGAGCGCTGACACTTCCATCCTGTATAATAGGTAGTAGTTTCCTTTGTTATTATCACCACACTGAAAAACTTTAGAAGTAATTCTACTAAAAGATTATTAAAAATAAAAATAATTTGGCGAGAGAGGAAGCTAATTACTTTACTACTTAAAAGTAGTAATCCTAACACATTCAATTTTCATACAGAATTCTAATTTGCTCATAATAACAAGTAAGCTGTAAAATGTATTTGAATACAGCGTACCTCTCATTTTCCGCCGAATGCTGGAGGCATTGTGTGTTCAGTGGCGGAACTCAACGGAGTGCTTTGCCTCGACACCAGAGCGAAAAAATTAAAACATTAAATGAATCATTTTTTTTCCTAAAGATCGGATTCAAAACCAAAGTCACAAGTGTGTGATAATATACATATATTTTTTTATTTGTTTTGTTAGACAAGTGCGGCGTTGAGTCTCATAACGTTTCAAAAATTGAGCGAAAAGTGAAAGTGGGGAACGAAGTATATTAACGTTAGGTTCCTTCTATCTATAAGCGTTAAGCCAATTTCCTTATAAACTTGATTAAAAAACATAAGTCTTACTTTACAAAAAGATAAATTCTTATAAGATTATATCTTATCTTTTACACAACGCATTTTTAGCACAAAGTGTAGGTTTTCTAGTCGTTGTAATCGAGTGCAATCCATATAGGTACCCTTTGTACTATACCGGAGTACCTCTTGGTTTGTGATGACGCAAGGGTCTCTGTGCAGCTACACCGCTATATTTTACTCTAATGCCTTGAAAGTGTTTTAAGTATTTTCTTAGCTGGATTTTACGGGATAGTGTGTGATCGATATGTACTTAGAAACCGTAACTTTAACTTGACATATTATATTTATAGAATACGTATTTTTACACAATAAATGTATGAGGCCAGTCGTGGCGCAGGGGCACAAAGTGTAACTGTAAAATCGAGTGGTTGTGTGTTCGATCCCCACTCGAGGCAATGAAATATTTACATTTATATTTATATTTTCATTTCTTCACTGTGGTGTAGAGGCAAAGCGCGGTATTAAGTTCCGCCACTCAACACGCAATGCCTCCAGAACTCAGTGGAAAGTGGGGAACGGTGTGTCTTAACACAAGTTTACCTCTGCTTACCCTGCTGTGTGCGGGATTAAACCTGATTTTTTTTCTATTTACTGTATTCTGCATGTAGCAGGGTAGGCAGAGGGAAACTAGTGTTAAGACTCCTTTTTAACTGTTATTTTACATTATTTATTTGCTTAGAATATTTCTCAAAGGCTAAACATTTTTGAAAGACCTTCTAAATAACTGACGTTATTATAATATTAAAGACCTTATTTCTCTTAATTATATGTACATATGTGTATATTAAAAGAAATTACAAAAATAATGTTACAATTATTTCAACCATTTTCGGGTCATGATTATGAATTACTTTAGTAGTAAAAAATGTTTACCAACTTATGAAACAGATATAAACATATCATGTGGAGTAAAGTATAAAAGAATTTTAGAAGGATAAAAAGGTTAAAAATATTTACTGTATTCAAGCATAAAATATTTACGTCGAATGATCCTTTCGTGAAAATCTCTCTAAGCCAAGTGGAAAATATTCTAACTATTTTCTGCCTTTCATTTTTGCTTCACGAGAATATTCTATACATATATTAAGTGTATAATGAAGGACCTTTTGCGTACAAAAGAGAAAATATAATAAACATTATGTTAAACTAGAATTTTTGAGTTTGTCAAAAATATATGTTAAGTGTGTTTTAAGTAAATGTGTAGTCACAAAGAAAAATAATGTCGGTATGCAGTTGAAATGAAAATTATATGATATTCATAAAAGTTCAGTCAGTTAAGCTTGTAGCTCTTTAGAATTTAGGATCAACAGGAAAGCTTTAAGAACTTACTAAAACAAAGGGAGAGATATATACGATATGCGTTCACTAAACTATTTGAAAGTTCTTACTCTCTTATTTTGTGCGATCTTGATCGAAATTATTTTTTTATATGCATCCTAGAAAAGATTGAAACATCTAAAATATTTTACTACCGCCCATATCATTAGCAGATTAAATATATCATAATATTTTTATTTTTCTGTACGTTATATCCCGCATATGAGAGGATAGGTAGAGTGAACTAGGATAGAGTCAATTAGTATGAGAGAAAAATAAAAATATTACTTAATAAAAATTAGTCAGCTTCACGTTGAATCCCGCACACAGCAGGGAAGGCAGAGGGAACCTAGTGTTAAGACACTCTGTTCTCCACTTTTAGCCGAATTCTGGCATTGCGTATTGAGTAGCAGAACTTGTCACTGCGCTTTGCCTCGACACCAAAGCGAAGAAACGGAAATATAAATTTAAGAAAATATTTCATATCCCCTCGAGTGGGGATTCAACCCACAACCAGTAGTTTTACAGTCACACTTTGTGCCCCTGCGCCACAACTGGCCTAGAAAAATATTAATAATTATTAATTTTATGTCACTCTCTCACGATCTCCGACATTTATTTATATTAAAATAACTATATATTAAATTTTAAGCAATATTTAGGTAAAAAAATGATTTGAAACTATCTGAAGCAGATCAAGTGGAATTAATACGTTGCATACACGTAATGAGAACCTTTGAATTGCTAGAATTGTGGCCTCGTCTAATGCGCTTCAATGAAAATGATGTGAATAAGAGCTAGTTAGGCGCAGACATCGACTTAAGGATGCAGCTTTATTACCTGAGATAAATTTTGAATTTGAAAATTAGTATATATTATGAACAAGTACATATTATGTATATAAAGAGGCCGGCACAAGGGTGTAAAGTGACAGTTGAGGATTCGATCCCCACTCGAGGAAATTAAATATTTGTTTAAATTTATATTGAAAATATTTCTTAAGCGGAAATTTGTAAAAATCTCCCTACAGAGATGCTAACAACATAAATAAGTTGTAACAAGCGTATAAAAATTTCGACGTAGCTCAATGAGAACGTATGGCTTAGTGGTCAGAGCGCCTGGTCGGTTTCCAGGAGGCGCGGATTCGAGTCCCGCTACGTTCAAATTTTTATACGTTTTCTAAATAAGTATTTTTCTTTCCTAAGTATGGAATAACACTTTAAAAATATTTAATAAATAGTGTTCTCTCTTGCCAAACGATAATTCTTAGTAATTATCTTTGGGTAGCGGAAATTTGTAAAACTCTCCCTACAGAGATGCTAACAACATAAATAAGTTGTAACAAGCGTATAAAAATTTCGACGTAGCTCGATGAGAACGTATGGCTTAGTGGTCAGAGCGCCTGGTCGGTTTCCAGGAGGCGCGGGTTCGAGTCCCGCTACGTTCAAATTTTTATACGTTTTCTAAAGCTTTCTAAGCTAGAGTTTTATTCAAATCTGTCAAAGTAGTTAAGGTTGTGCGTGTAAAAACAAAGAAACAGACAAACTGACGGACTTAAAATCATAGATTCATTATTTTATAGTGTTTTTAAATCCTTCTGCGCTGTTCTTTCATATATTCGTATTTCATAATATTTTTTTATTATGAAATACGAATATATGAAATGTACAAACATATTTTTTTAGACTTTTATTATAGTATAGATTGTGTAGTTCTAGTTATATATTATATTCTTATTTTCAATATTTTATCTATTGTTGTTTAGTGAATGCTTTTAAAGCTGAAAGCTAATGTAAAAAAATATATTAACAATAGCTTAACTTTACTTTTTATATTTCGAATCAATGCATTTTATTTAGTACATTCATTCTGAATTGTTACTTCAATTTTTATTTTAATTATGCCTCTATAGCTACTTGAATATTAATAAACTAATAGGTTATTACATAAAATACAAATAAAAACCAGTTAAGTGCGAGTTGGATTCGCCCACTGAGCCTTCCGTATCAATTTCAGGATAATAGCTCAACGGGAAGTAATTTGCAGAACTTATAAAAGTTGACAAATTGAAATTTGTGGGCATATGCGCTCATTTTGTATGAAATTTACTACAAATTTAAGCTTGTAATTTAAATTTGTCTATGAAATACTCATAAATTTTCACTTTCAGATTTTTTCTTTTATTTCTTTTGTAAGTTCTTACTCGTGTCAAATATTATAGCTGTAGTTCCACGGGAAGTACCCTAAGGGTAATGATTACGTCGCGTATTTTATACAAAATGCAGCAAAATCGATGTATAAATGCTCGTATTATTAGATTCCGTTGATTTAGAGATTTCATTTTTTCGTGAAGAAACCACAGACATTACATATACATAGTATTTGATGTTAAATTAAGTTTGATATCTCCACGTACTCTAGAGATAAATCGTCTTGATAGACAACCAGACGGATAACAAAGTGATCCTATAAGGGATCCGTTTTTACCTTTTTAAGGTACGAAACTCTGAAAATAGCATATTTTTTTGTGATATTTCATGTAATTATATATAGGTCATCAATGTCAAGAATTCAAAATATAAAAGAATTTTTTGTACGAATCGAAGAATGTGATTGCTTTGATGTAAGAATCTTTGAGTATTTAAGTGAACTCTTAAGGCGAGGACGCTGTTGAATCAGTATAGCAGTACCGCACGCAATTAAGCATGGCATTGGTGTTTCTCAAAGGTTTCTAACAACTCTTAAGGTCGGTCGGCCTGTGAACCTGTTTGTTTGACGTTAAGGGTTTGATTTTTTTAACTTTTTGTATAGCATATTCCAGGTATAACATTTACTTAGGTGGTTATTTTTTCTAAAACGTTAAAAGTATTACTATTAGGTATTTACAAACACTACTAAAACAAAGTTTAGTTCTAGTTTTATTAATAAAAATGTTTATAAATAAAATTGAAGGGTCCGTATTTAAGAATTGTCCGTATTTTCAAAATGAAATGTGTTTTTAGAAATGCATATAGTTATTTACTTGATACCAAAACACAACAAACAATTTTAATTTTTATTTCTGTCTCTCTGGCTCTCTGTTTGTCTGGGTTAGTCAGATCCGAATGAACTGGGTTAGTCACAGAACCGACTTGCATTGAAATATGGAGAGGATTGTGGAGTACCATATGGCATGGTATACACAATATATGTATATATCACTTTTTATCCTGAAATTCTGGCGGGGTCGGGGTGTGCGTAGGTACCTATCGTCTGCCTAGTTATACCTACATAAAATAACTAAGCATTTTTAAATTAAATACAACTAAAATTAAAAATAAACATTAAATAAAACTGTTTAATTAGATTTTAATTACGATTTATTTAATGTATAATAACATAAAAACTGTAATAAAATAATAATTAAATAGCAAGAATAAATACAATACTGCAATATTTTGATTAAAATACCGGAATGGTTACAAAAGTCTTAGACACAAGCCAGTATAAAATAAATATGCGACAGAAGAAATATGAATGCTCCATAAATACGGATTTTCCGATTTCAAATACAGATCTGTTGGGAACGTGGTATCGTAAGGACGGTGCTATCCACATTTTATCGCATATTCTTTTGTATGCATTATAATGTTGGTAAAAGTGTATGATTGTACGTAATACGATTTTGTATAAATATCATTAAGCTTTTTAACAATTTTAAAGTGTTATTCCACACTTAGGACGGTCGGATTTGGATTGTTTCTAAGAGGAGCTGGTTCAAATCCCGCTACGTTCATAATTTTTTATACGTTTTATAAAAATTATCATTAAGTTTTAGCTTTATGCTGTGTCACTCACACAGCAGGTTAGACAGCGGGAACTTAGTGTTAAGGCACTCCGTTTCTTATTTTCCGTCTCATTCTGAAGACATTGCGTGTTGAGTGGCGGAAATCAACGTCGCGCTTTGCTTCGACACCAGAGCGAAATATTAATTGAAATAAATATTTGAATTTCTCGAGTGAGGATCCGACCTACGACCATTCACGTTTATAGTCATACACTCGTACCCTTGCGCCACGACTGGCCCCATCATTAAGTATTCAAGTATATGAGTTGTAGCCCTTTGAACACCTTTTTTTTTATTAAATACACAAAGATTCAAAGATTGTATTGAACTACATTTAATTTTAAGTAATATTGTCACTTAAAGAGCGGTGGTTATTTAAAAAAAGAAGATGGAAACACAACGAAATATGATTTTTCTAAATTTTAAATGTGACCTAAATTTTAACATGAGACTATGATGTGCGAGGAATTTATATCTGTTGAGACAAAGTCGCGGGTCGGGCTAGTTTGTCAATAAACCAATACGGCCTGTCCGATCCATAAACAACATACAAAGGATTGCCCACGCTTTCTTAGAATGAAGAAAGTCCATTGTGTTCGACACTCCTTTTAACCGATACCGCTTGTCCCGCTGCTTTGAGCTGAAAGGTATTATATAGATTACATTTGAAATTATATATTAAATATATAGAGGACATCGTAGCGCGGGCGTGACTGTAACGTGACAATTGTGGGTTCGATCCCCACTCCAAGGAATTAATGATTAGTTATTAATATTTTCATTTCTTGCTTCTGACACTAATTCAGCGGAAAGTGGGAAACGGAGTGTCATAACACTAGGTTCCCTCAGCTCACCCCGCTTTATGCGAAATATAGCGTTTAACTAAAAAAATATATATAAAACGTAACTATATTTTATTTCGATGCTTTACATGGTTAATGTTAAATGTTCAAAAGCTAAAAAAAAAATCTTAGAGTAAAACCATGTAATTATTTATACGTGTATTTTTTTTAGCTTGTTATTCCGCATACAGTAATAGATTCAGAGAATGGTCAAGATATTTCTCTGCTTTCCAGAATTCCAGACGGAGCTCAATTTTGCAACTTGTCTTGCCGAAACGAGAAAGTGAATACATAACCCCCAGTAGCAGCTGAACGCTATTCCACAGTGGCCTCTAACTTACACATTTAGTATATATAAAAATAATAAATCAGTATTATTAGTAATTATTGTTCCTATTTGCTGTATCCTGCACACAGGGTAGGTAGGGGGAACCTAGTATGAAGAACCTGCGTTTACCACATCTCGCCGAATTGTATATATACTTACATATATGTTGTTTATATATATAAGACATCTCAGTGTATTATTTCATAACACGGTTAGTTAAACTTCTAATTACATTTGCTGTCAGGCTGCTGGCGAAAGATAGGGAGGGATTCCTTATTATTTTTATTAATTGCAATTAAGATGTTTGGTACGATATAATTCATCTCATATATTATTTTCCCAATATATATTAGATTAACTTAACTTAACTTCACGCTTTATCCCTTGCGGGGTAGTCAGAGAGAACGGAGCGCCAAACGCTACGGTCTCTACATACCTCTTTCGCCTCGTCCATTGTCATCAACCTCTTCATACTGTTAGAGTTTATATAAATTACATATAATTGTATAGACATTGTGTTCGTATACTTGTAGATTCAGTTGGTCATATTATTATTTGTCTACCCACTGATATATTTACTGTTAAAGATTTCTTATGAAGTATTTTGTAATTCGTAAGTCAGTTGAGCTTGAGACGTAGCAGTGGACGTACCAATAAAGCTTTATACTAAGTTATACTTTTATTCTGAGCCCCTTTATAATACATACCCTACAGGGAGTCCTCATGATATTTACGTGTCCTTTCTCCAGTATCTTTGATACTGTATTTTCGAAGGTCAACTGAGGGCCCCCTATCTCTCTTACTGCTCACTTTTCCATTATAAATATTTTTGACCATTCCTTCATCACTTATTCGTTCGACGTGCCCAAACCAGTTGAGCACATTCTTCTTCAATCTCAACGTGATATTCTCGCTAGTACCTGCCATTCTGTGTATCTCTTCATTGCAGATTCAATCAGCTAAGCTGACTCCGCATATTCTACGAAAAAATCGCACCTCTACGGCATTCACATTTCTTACATCCTTCTTCAGTAATACCCACGTTTCGCTGCCGTATAACAGCGTCGGTACCAACACTGCATTGTGTACGGCCAAACGCGCAGCTGTGCTGACGTTTGGCCGTCTCATCAATGCAGATAAGGCTGCGTTAACCCTGTTACCGGCAGTAATACGCCTTTATACATCCATCTCGTGTCTTCCATCTCAATTGAGCATACTTCTCAAATATGAGATTAGTCTTTTTATTTTTTTTTTAATGAAAAGTAATAGGTGGGTTCCATGCGAGTAAAATATTTATTATGTTACTTTTCCATTTTGTCTATTTTCAATAGTTTTTATATAAATTATAGTCATTGGTACAGTAGTCTGTTGTGACTATAGGGTCCTAACATGTTATGGCTGTAATAAAAATGAAAAGATATTCAAAATATATATTTTGATGCTATTTTCATTTTCAATAAGTTAGGGAAATAAAATGAATCCTAATAATTGTAAGTAACTAATATTTAATTAAATCTGTGATTTCAAAGAATTTGCCAGAAAACCAATAAATTATGATACATTAACAAGATGGAAATATTCTAGAAAATTAAATGCCTAATAATCTATTCGGCCCTAAATATCTAAATTGTTTTGAGAGCTTTGGTCTTGATTGATATTTGATTAGTTATTAAATTGACGGATTTATGACCAATTATAAGGATGATGGCTTTTGACGTTTTAATTAATAATTATTATAAAGCAGAAGTCTATTTTTTATTTCAGGGAGCTAAAGTAAATAAGGCTTAATCCATTAATATTTTTATTACGACAAACAAAATATATTAATAAACTTAGATTATAGGGTTCTTTTTTCAGTTTCTATCTCGGGTGTACCAGAGTAGGTAGAGGGAGCCTGGAGTTAAAAACTCTGATCCTCACTTTACGCTGAATAAATAAAACTAAAATGCATTGAGTTTTTTTTTAACGGAACCTAGTATTAAAACACTCCGTTCACCCTTTTCAGCAAAATTTTGGACGCATAACGCCATTTCTCCGTCTCGACGCCAGAGTGAAAAAATGACAATATCAAATATTTCATTTCTTTTTTTATCAGCTTCACGATGTATCCCGCACACTGCAGGGCAGGCAGAGGGAACCTAGTGTTAAGACACTCCGTTCCTCACTTTCAGCCGAATTCTGGAGGCATTGCGTGTTGAGTGGCAGAACTCAACGCCGCGCTTAACCTCGACACCAGCGAAGAAATGGAAATATAAATTTAAGTAAACATTTCATCTCCTCGAGTGGGGGTCGTATGAAAATCGAACCCTGGATTGGTTCGCTTCGTTCCCATAGCGTTTACAGCCACACTTTGTGCCCCTGGGAGATTAAAATGTTCGTACAAAATGTGAAATAGTTACAACGAAAATAGATTACCGCAAAGCCAATTGTTAATTTAACTTTAAAGCAAGTTGGCGTAATAAAATATTCCATTTCCTGTTGGCCTAACAATCGCGATTAAATTCTTTGATTCTATGCCTCGTTAAACTCTAATCTTTTGTTTTACTCTTTTACATTCTAGTCTCTTCTTTGTGGTAAAATGAGTAATTTTTTTATGGAATCTGTTAGGTTTTATGTTGTAACAGAATTTCGAGATTTCTTCTAATTAATATGCCGGCGTGGCACATTGGTTGAATATAAACGTGACGGTTGTGGGTTCGGTTTCTACTATAAATTACATTTAAACTAATTTCGTTTGGCCGCTTCTGGTGATGATGCGGCGTTCAGTTGCCCCATTTTACATGTAATATCTAGAAAATTGTATAGGAAGTGTAACTATAGGCACATTTCATCTTGTTCTTACAAAAAAGGATAAAAAGATAAAGAAGTTATAATACAAGAATATATATATCAGTGATACGTAAACAGAATATATAGATAATATGCTAAATAATAATATTATCGGTTATTCTCTTAACTAAAACATAGTTATCTGAAATGTGTGAATAAATAAGTGTGGTAAATAATTTAATACTTACATATTAAAGAGGATTGCAAGTTACGCAGTCCTCGAATGTTTAACCTACAGAGATCCTTTAAGACCCCTTAGCCAGAACAAGCCGTATCTTAATCTCGTAAATACTGAATTTGAATAGAGAATCAAGAATGCTGTTACCTGCTTACTAATTGGTTAAATATTTTCGACTAATCTATGTATAAATTGGGGCCAGTCGTGGCCCAAGTTGTGGCGGGCAGTGGCACGGGCATGTGGCTGTAAATGTGATAGGTTGTCGATTCGATTCCCACTCGAGGGAAATGTAATGTTTAACATTTTCATTTTCTCGCTGTTGTAACGAGAAAATACAATGGCGTTGAGTTCCGCTACTCAACAAGCAATTCTTCCAGAATTTAACGGAAAATCGGGAACGAAAATGTCTTAATGGGAACGTATCAGAATACCATATTCTCAGGTTTCTTCTGCCTACCTTGCTATGCACACAAAGCTAAAAAAGAGATTATTAATACTTTTCTTTGTATCTATATAGAACTGAAATTCCATCTTTATGAACTCTTTCCCAGTGTTTTTTATATCAAAAATAAATAAATCAAAAATCACATAAAAAATGCATTTAAATCATAAAGTATATACATCAAACATTACAACAGAGTATATTTATTATTCAAGCATAAAATAACGCAAAATGTAATCGTTTTCTATCACAGTATCCAACATATCAATGACAGTAAACAATATAAATCTTTTTATAACTATTTGATATTTTTAATTAAAATAAGATATTTTCTCAACAAGAAAACGACAGTTTATTTATAAACTTGTATATACAATACAATAAGTCGACGTGCTTGTTAGTCTACAACAAATCACCGCCGCTTCCAGGTGAATTCATTTTGAAAAACGTATTATTACTTTGAGAAGAAACGCGAAGTATAACAAAGTTTGTAAAAGCGGAGTTCATAAGACGGCTTTATTAGACTATTGGCAGGTGTAAACCAGCTGACGTCTCCGATATTAATATCAGATGGATCTCACCAACATTTCTGCTTCGATCCCGAATTTTAATGATCGTTTAGCATATGGAATTTGAGCGTTGAGATTGTTGTTATTCAATATATTCTATACTTAAAATCAAATAAATAAATCAGCTTCACGCTGTATCCCGCACACAGCAGGGTAGGCAGAGGGAACATAATGATAAGACACTCCGTTGCCCACTTTCCGCCGATTTTTCGAGGCAATGCGTGTTAAGTGGCGGAACTCATCGCCGGGCTTTTGCCTTCGTGCCAGAGCAAGAAATGAAAATAGCAAAGAAAAGAAATAATAATTCATTCCCTCGAATGCGGATCGAACCTATAATACTGTCGCGTTTCAGTCACACCCTTGTGCCCTTGGGCCACGACGGTCTCAACTTACGCTTACTTACCAACAAAAACTACTAATTGATGCTAACAAAAAAATATTTTACTACGTTTAAAAACAATATACCAACCACAAATTGCTCTAAGCTGTATTTATCTTGGAATCTGTTTGTATTGTTAGGATTGGGATCAAATAAAAGGGTCCGCTGAGAGGTGTCCCAATAAGCAGATTGGTGGAAACGTGACAAGACAACCGAGTGGTTGCAAGAAGTGCTAATCATTGTACGTTTACCTCGATGTCCTGGTTTTGTGGAACGAAGTGGTATAACGGGTCCACTGCCCGTTGGCTATTTGTTTATATATTTATGTAATTTGATGCTTATTAAAAAAAATCAGTTTCACGCTGTATCCCGCACACACCAGGGTAGGCAAAGGGAACCTAGTGTTAAGACACTCCGTTCCCCACTTTCTGCCGAATTCTGGAGGAATTGCGTGTTGAGTGGCAGAAGAAGAAGAAGAATGGAAATATAAATTTAAGTAAATATTTCATCTCTTCGAGTGGGAATCGAACCCACAACCAATCGGTTTTACAGTCACACCTCGTGCCGCTGCGCCACGACTGGCCTCATGATGTTTATTACTGAAAAATAAACGTTTAATGTTGTAAGATGTGCGTTAAGCTATGAGTTAAATAACTAGGCGAGTATAAAACCGTTATCTTTAAACATTTTTTAGATTCACGCTGTGTCCCATACATAGCAGGGTAGGCAGTGGAAACTTGGGAACATAAGGTTAAGGTACTCCGTTCTCATTAAGCTCTTAAGAACTCTTGGAGGCATTGCGTGTTGAGTGGCGTAAGTCAACGCCGCGCTTTGCCTCGTTACCAGAGCAGGAATATGAAAATATTAAATATTTCAGTTCCTCAGATGAGAATCGTATGCACAACCTCTCATGTTTACAACCGTACATATGTATCCCTTCGGCATCACCTCAAGTCTATACAACTTATAATAAAATTGACTAAAAATCAGCAAAAAATAAAAACAAATTAAAATATTTTAATATATCATACCGTTTCTCAAATGTATTTAAGTGTTACGACGGTATGCGACAGCCGGATATACGAAAAGTTATTATTAAATTTCCGTTATCCCTACAAAATCTCCGAGCGGAGCGGACCCATGTTACCCGTGTGAGTCGCGGCTAATTTTGTCATAATTTATAATGCTTCTTCGTTCACGTCCACTTTTCACAAACACGGGATGGACCTTTCTAAGTAATGAGCAGGGATTTTTGTTTCGTGTTTTATTAAAAATATTATGTTTTGTTGAATGGAAGTAAGCGTATGGTGTATGTTTAAAAGAAAAATCAGCTTCGGTAGGCAGCTTCGGTAAATCGGTAAATCAGCTTCGGTAGGCAGAGGGATCTTAGTGTTAAGACACTCCGTTCTTCACTTCTTGCTGAATTTTTCGATGTATTGCGTGTTGAGTTGAGGAACTAAACGCCGCGCTTTGCCTCCACACCAGAGTATACGGGATACTAAAAAGCTTGAGGTTAAAAAAAACTAGTCAAATGCGAATTGGACTTGCTCACTGGGAGTTCTGTACAAATTTCAGGATTGTATTGATTGTGTTTGTACGGGAAGTACAATTTATAAAAATTTACAAACTTAAGCTTGCGGACATATACATTAATTTTGTATGAAATTAACTACATTTATAAGTTTGTATTAAGTTTTTTTTATAAATGTCTATAAAACTTCACTATCTGGATTTTCCCTTTATTTGTAGCGGAAGTTTTTACTTCTTGCCAAATTTCATAATTTTAGGTTTATAGGTTTTGATTACGCAATGAATTTCATATAAGAAGCAGCAAACACGATACATACACACTCGTATCTTTGGATTACGTTGATTTACGCCTATATATTTATCTATCCAATCTCTAGATTGGATAGATAAATGAAACAATCCAAGATTGACGTTGGAGATAGGTTATTAATATTAGGCGCTAGACGCTTTTTTCTGCGCTTAAAGGGACCATAGTTTTGAATATTTCTTATTAATTTCAGCTTGATATCTCAATGCGATCTCGAGATAAATGGTCTTAACAGACGGACTTATGGTCAACAAAGTGATTCTATAAGGGTTCCGTTTTTTCTTTTCTACGGAATCCTAAAAAGTCATTACAGCGCACATCAAAAAGGCACTTGGCACGTGTAGGTACATCACGTTTATTATTATACGTATGTTCAAATTTATATTATTCACGTACATATTTGTCACTTGGGCTTTTGATATGAAATAATTTGATAACAGACGTGAACTAAAAAGAAAAAATGTAAGTACTGATATAGCAAATTCATATACATATATATGACTATTATTATTAGCTTCACACAACAGAGTACGCGGGGGGATCTTAGAGTTAAGACACTCCGGTCTCCTACTTTCTACAGAATTCTGGAGGCCGCATTGCTGTATTACATAGCGGAACTCAACGCTGCGCTTTGCCTCGACACCAGAGCGAAAAAATGGAAATATAAATTTAAATTTCATCTCCTCGAGTGGGGATTGAACCCACAACCAGTCGATTTTACAGTCACATTTTATGCCCCTGCGCTTCGACTGGCCTCATTTACATAATATATCCAAATAATTATAAATCTATATATATATATATATATATTTCATATTTCTATTAAATTAAGGAAGCCAAGCCATCCAACGAAGCAGCAGTATAAATAGAGTATTTTATAGCTCGGATAGCAAGGAGGTAATGTGTCTCTAAGCGACGCCGCCGGTTGCTTAGCTAGGAAATTGTAGTTACTCAACATTCGTTTACGTAGCCAAAGGGAGCTGAGGTCTCCTTATAAAGCAGTTTCATGAATATGTATTCGAATTTAAGTATAATATAGAGATTCTGTATAAATGATCGCTCCGGAGTGTGCTTTGAAAATTAGAATAATAGATTTATGTCGACGGTATTGATAAGAATATTTAAGAGATTATGGATGTGGGTTAGGCTGGGATATTGTGAGTAAACTTGTGGGAGTTTACTTTTTTTTTTGTTTGATACTGTGGTGGGTTTGGTGCGGAAACTAAATGTTATATGGAATTTTTTATATGCAACTCGAGCAGGATTAGAATGGAAAGTGGGTCATATTATTTTTCTGTATTTCTAGTCCTTTTAGCATTTTTTAAAATATGTAAGTAAATGTTGCAATTAATTAACAAATTTAGTATTTAAACATCCCATGCTGCGCCCAAATATTGAGATACAGCGTGTTAAGTGGTGGAACTCAACACCACGTTTGGTCTTCCTATTTTCTTTTCAGAGCGAGGGGAAAATATTTAACCCTTTGATGGGAATTGAACCTAGAACCGTTGCATTTACAATAAATATTTAAAAGCATTTTTTTTTCACAAAAAACAAATATGCATTCATTTTCTATATTATGTAAATGCGATGATTCTAAATTTAAATCTTGGTTTTTACTTATATTAAACGAAAATAAACAGGTGCTAAGGCTTTATATTTAATTGATGTGTTTTATAATATTATTCTAACTAAATAAAATCAGCTTCACACTATATCCCGCACACAGCAGGGTAGGCAGAGGGAACCTAATGTAACACACTCCGTTCCCCACTTTCTGCCGAATTCTGGAGGCTTTCTCTGTTAAGTGGCAGAACTCAACGCCGCGCTTAACCTCGACACCAGAGCGAAGAAATGGATATATAAATTTAAATAAATACTTCATTTCCTCGAATGGGGATCGAACCCACAACCAGTCGGTTTTACAGTCACACTTTGTACCGCTGCGCCACGACTGGCCTCCATTTACTAACTAATTTGAGCTTAACAAAAAAATATTCTTCAATATTTTTCGTAGAGCATTTGCGGTAAAAATATGGTCATGGTGCATGTGTACAAGCAATTTTATGATTTTAAATATTCCAAGAAGTAACAACATAATGTCGCTTCAAAGGTATTCGGATTTTACATTTTTATATTACGTAAAGTTAAAGCTGAATAAATGTTTAAGTTCTTAGTTAGTCTGATATGCTCTTGTAATTTATATATGCTTTGAAAATACTAAGAATAATTGACTCCATTAAGAATTAAAATTATATAAAAATATATATATATTGAGTATAAAATTATAAACTTATAACTTTTAATATATTTAATAAAATGCAGAAAAATTACGCGACGTTTTTCCGCATCTTGGACGGTTTCCAGGAGGCGCGGGCTCAAGTACCGCTACGTTCAAATTTTTAAACGTTTCTAAATTTTCAAATATTATTTGCCCTCAAAACTTTAATATGGTAGCGCAATTTTGAGCAAACATCAAAATATAAAAAAAATAATAATTACACATTTTAAATGAAATCGCGTATATTTAGTATTATACATTTTTGGATATCCGACGTTTCTAACACATTGCAGTAGTCCGTGGTCACGGGTAGACTGAGATGGCGTTCGTCTGTGAGTTGACATAATTATTATATCAAACTACCGCCAACGATTTCTTAATTTCCTGGCGTACTACCCTGGATTCTTGTATAATGAGCTGACTGTCTTATCTGTCTGATCTTATCTTCTGGTATGGTGGATTTGAAATTTGAAAGATTTTAAGAGTAGGAGGTGGTAGAAAGACAGTAGAGAGCTGCCTCTCTTCTATCTTCTGACCGGCACTCTTACCATATGTGAAGGGGGTTACAGACAGGCAGGCATCATCTTAATAAAAGTTTCCATAAAATCCATAGTCAAGCCTAATAAGAAAGTGAGCCAATTCTTGAAACCAGTGAAAAGTAATATTCTTTTACAATGTGCAGGCGTATACAATTATATGTTCGAAACGCCAGATTTGCAAAAATGGTATGGTACTAAATATCATGTATATTTTTATTAATTCAGTTAAACAGTTTCATTTAAAATATAAAAAAAAACTAAATATGAAAAAAAAAAAAATGGTGGGCGAAGAAATGCAAATATACATTTAATTAAAATATTTAATCTCTTCGAGTAAGGATTGAACCCACAACTAGTCGATTTTTGAATGATTTACAATATTTGTCTTTATATTACGTATTTAAATACAAGACGTATTAAATATAAAGAAATAAAATATATAACTTTAAGAGTAATCGTGCGTATATAGATTAAATAAAAATGTTATCAAAACGTGCAGCCTCACGGGCCGTTATCTTATTATCCACCTGTCAGTGCTAACTGTCAGGGTTGCGCAGCTTCGCACGCTCTCCTCGGATTTTTCTTCTGATGATGCTTTACACATGGTACCTGTTAGAGAACAGTTCTGTGTGAAAGTAGAACTTTATTTATAACTAGTGGGCGCGCGCAGTTTCGCCCGCTTATTTGGACCCTTAGGGGTAAATTCTAAAAAAAACACAAAACACGTGTTCAATAAAATATTTTTAACAGTCTGAATTTAATTTTCTATAAAAATCGGTGGCGATTTAAAGATTTTTCCATATAAACTTTCAACCCCTTATTTGAACCCTTAGGAAGTGAATTCTAATAAACCATGAAATATGTGTTTAATTAAATATTTTTAAGAGTCTGAATTTAAAATTTTATAAAAATCGGTGCCGATTTAATTTTTTTTCCATACAAACTTTCAACCACTATTTCATCCCTTTAGGGTTAAAATTTTTCAAAATCCCTTCTTAGTGGATGTCCAGAATATGAAAATAAACATCTGCCCAAATTTCACGTTTCTACCATCAGCGGTTACGGCTCTGCGTGCGTCTTACCTCAGTCAGTCAGCACAAGTCCTTTTATATATATAGATATTTTAGGCATTTTATAGTACAATTTTCAATGGTGTTACAAATAATAAGGCCTGTTTGCAGGCTGGCTGGCTTAAGTATTGCAGCGTCTTAGAAGATTATAGTGGACGGACAGAGGGACGGAGGCTCGCGTGAGGGCGCTTATCTTGTTACTCGCCTGTCGCTGTCACGCCATGTAGCCTTAGGTTTCCGTCGCCTAATACCGAGCTTTGTTCGTAGCAGTTACGCGTCGAGACCGAAAAGTTGTTTGTTTATGATAGAAACTTATTTGATAGGTGTATACTTTTGTCCTTGTATTGTATGAGTTTTTTTTGGATTGTTATAAATTTACTGTTTAGTTGCTATGTATACAGTCTAATTTTTACTAAAAACTGTTAAATTATCTGAAGTTGAACGAGAACGAGAGACAAAACTAAATTTTCAGCATAATTTGAAGCTCAATAAGGATCTCTAATGCTTAAATAATAAACTATATTAATTTAAAAAAATAAACGCAAACAAAAATAAAAACAATAAATATTACAATCTTTCTGCGATCACATATGCATTCTGCATATTAAAATGTTGCCGTTGAAGGTAAAACGCGTTCCAGAATGAATATTTTTAAGTTCAAATCTTCATGTTCTTATTTATCTTCCAACGTTTCTACTAACTTGAGTTATAGCGACTTAAAGTTTCATGAAGAGGGAACTCTTAAATTCAAAATGTTCAAAAATGTGTGATATTTACGGGTATTTTTGTAATATTTCTATCATTATAGTACTTATTATCTATAAATTTATATTAAGAGGAAAGATTTGTGTATGTTTGTAGTTAATAAATATAAAACCTGATACTGAATCAGTTTTAAAAATTCTTCCACTCTCACATTAGAATGCTACATTATCAGTGAGTAACATATGCTATATTTCTTTCTAGAAAAATTTAGGGATCCCTACTAAAATGTCAGTAATATAAGCTAAGGTGTAAAATAGTAGGTATAAAATGTTTTTTATCACATTGCGTTGAAGATGGAATAAAAACATAGTCTATAAAATTAAAGAAAATATAAAGAAAATGGCGTTACTATATCCTACTATTGTAGTTTTGATAATACAGCTATTTTTTTACAGTTTAATATTACATAGAAACGCCGACTGATCTGATTATCAGAGCATGTTATCCACACCTTTATAAGAATCGCTATTCAAATAAATAATTTTGTATTCGAGATTGTTTCTACTTTCTATACTTGCAGTCTACTCTTTAAATTGTTAAAACCAGACGTTCCTTTCAAAAGATTTTACCAATTTAAACTCTAGAAAAGTTATATATATATTATAGTGAAATCAGAACAAATACCACTGTTAACAAGTGTACTGTTAATCTTAGAACCGATTGAGATGAAATTTCATATAAGATACTCGAGGGATTGGAATAAACATAAGCTAAGTTTTTTTATCTAGGTATTTTTAAAAAAATAGGAGAAATGAGTTTCATCGTTTTACGTTATTTCGTGGTAGCGCTTGGCGCTCCCTTCTCTCTGGCTACGCTACTAGGATATATGAATAATATTCACTTTTGGCATTTTATCTACATTGAAATTGTACTTTACAGTACATCATTAAATTATTTTTGATAAATCATATTTCTTATAAATTACACTTACTACGTTTGTGGAGTATAATGTATGTATAACTGACTTAACTGAGATACAAAAAATATATATTAGAAATCATTATTTCGTTTGCTTTACATGGGTCCATATTGTGAAAACAAAATTACTTACTAAGTTACTTATCAGTCATTTCATTATAAAATTTATAATTATGAGTGTAACTGTAATGCGATGGTTGTGAGTTCAATCTCCGCTCGGTGGAATTAATTATTATTTTTTAATATTTTCATTTTTTAAGATTAATAATACTGTAAATAAGATTAATAACACGGCAATAATAACCTAAATCAATAAAAACGTAAATTTTGAATCGACTGCACTATTCGAATTCAGGTCAATACTAGTCTTTCTGCAATAATACTGACAGTGAGACTAGATTACAAATTAGACAGGTACAAATTTCAGTACAGAATATAACTGTCCTTAAACTAAAAACAAGAACATAAAGATTGGATTTATAATTAATGTTTTATTAATTACAATTGATTGTTTTTGATAATTCGGTGACTAGGTTATATCAATTTTTAAATCGTCGCAACGTTTTTAGACACATATACAAACTTTTACTGGTTGTGTGGTTCTTTTTATGTTATGAAACGCCAAATATAAAAGATTTTCATCATCTTCATCATTGGCAGCCATCAAAAATTGGGAAAGGCCTATGTCCATTGTTGGACATAGGACGCCCACTGTAAGACACGTCTGCTCCAGCGGTTGCCACTTCCGCTTACCAATTCTTTGAGCTATGTTGGTAACTCTGGTTCTCCTCCGGATTTTCTTATTTCAGATGCTATCCTTTATACACCGAGCATTGACCGCTCCATAGCGCGCTGAGCGACTTGAAATTCAAAGAGTATTCACCTAATTAAATAATATAAATAATTGAAATATTATTTTATAATTTTTGTTAAAGTTTATACATTTTGTATATATCGCACATTTAGAATTATAGTGACCTGTTCAAAAAAAACCATAACTTTTGTTTTTATCAGAAATTGACCATGTTCCCCACTTATGTGGAGTGAACTAAGTGACTTAATTCTAAGTTCTCTCTGTCTACCCTGCTGTGTACAGCATCATTTTAGGTCGTCGTTTTAGGTAAATTTCTGACAAAAACTAAAATCATGGTTTTTTGATTAGGTCACTATAATTCTAAAGGTGCGATATGTATATTATGTTATAACTTAAATTGCACCTTGAAGTTACATTGAGTTAGTTCCAACAATACCATGCTTATTTCTTTTTGCATCTTATCTTTTATCTTCGATAACAAAATTTCTAGTAAGTCAACAAAAGAGTCTGATTCCGAATGCGGTTAATGGGCGAGTTAACGTAATAGCTGAAAGCACTCAATGCTTACAAAGTCATGTCGGTCGCTTTATGGCAACACTAACTGCTAATATCCTACTTTTTGGTAAAGAAAATTCAACTGTAAGAAAAATATTGGCCGTTTCCTATAAAGTTCTGTTTTACTTGTTCATGCTTGGTCCGCGTTTTATTTTTGTTTCCGCGGTAAGGTTCTTATTTTATGACGCCTCTGCATATGCATATATTGAAGACTTATTTATTGAGGTTCGTCGTGGTGCAGGGCACAAATGTGTGACTAAACGAAACGCGATGTGTTGTAGGTTCGATCCCCGTTGGAGGAAATGAAATATTTATTTATATTTATATTTTCGTTTTTTCGCTCTGGTATCGAAGCAAAGCGCCGCGTTGAGTTCCGCCAGCTAACACGCAATGCCTCTATAATTCAAAACGAAGTGTCTTAACACTAGATTCCCTCGGTCTACCCTATTGTGTGGGGGACGCAGCGTGAAGCTGATTTAATTTTAATTTAATGCGTGTGTTTCGAAGTGGTACATCGACTTTTTTATTTTTGCCCTCAGAGAATATTATTTATCATATTCTCGTATAAAATATTCTTGTTATACTCTATATACTTTGTAATACATATGTAAATGTAAGTCTAGGATTTTATTAACACTATCTTTCCATAGATATGTATAAAATTTTTATTCTACCTATCCAAAAATATTATATTATTCATATTTTAATTAAAAACATCTAATTGAAAAGTCGAATTCTCCATAAAAAAAGCTATATTAAAACACCGAAGCATCATATTTTTCACTTATTCTCGTTATATTATAATATTTGGCCTCACGAAAAATCTAAATTTAAATAGAAAGGGCGTTTAATATAATTATATTAAAACCAGCCTCGCCTATATCGCTATGAAAAATACTCTTTCACGGATTATGACTTCAAATTTATTAAGTCAAGAAACAAAATAGCGAGTGGAACGCGGTCCGGGGCGTTCAGCAAATTGGTTAATAAATTAAACGCGGCAGTCTCAGCGCTGTCGCCGACAGATGGCGCTTAAAATACGACAGGTATTTAGCATGTTGCAACACCGTCCGCGATTCCCGTTTTAATTTTATGCTTTACGGGCAATTTTTATATCAATTTTTTTCGCTGCGTACTTTGCATAATTCAAGAGTAGCTCTAGATTGTTAAATTCTCGAGGTCGAGGCAATTTTCGGGTATGTGTGTATGGTTTTGAAGGGTTTGTACGAAATTTTGGCTGAGGCAAAGTTGTATTATGGTATGTTATTAAATTGTATTATGTAATCGATAAATTTGTTTTAGCGCGGTTTAATTTTGGTTAACGGTTATTGATTCGTTCAATAGCTAGTGAGGTGATTTATATAGAGGTACCAACATTTTTTTTATGTAGCGTCACAAATATCAGGGTAGACGGAGGGAACCTAGTGTTAGGACAATCCGTACCCCATTTTGCCGTCGCTTGAGACATTGCGTGTTGAGTGGCGGAACTCAATATCGTACTTTGCCTTATCACCAGAGCAAAGAAATGAAAATATTAATATTTCGTTTCCCGAACCCGCAACTGTCACGTCTACAGTCATACGCTTATGTCACTGAGCCTGCCTACACAAAACGAAATTAAATTTGTAAGATATTATATATATTTGCTACTAGTAATATACAAGAATCTATATTAAAACAGAATATTGCACGTCGTCACGCACTCTTGCAAGTTAGACAGGTTATTTATTTCATTAGACAGACTCAAATAAAATAAATAATTCTATATATGTTTTTCTGTTTATTCGAGAGAATTTATTCTAGAAAAAATTAACCATTTACTCTCTAAGCCTCATGTTACTGACAGAATTCATTATATTTGTAATCGTATTACTGAATCAAGCCACGCGGTAACGTTGGATGCCAAGTTAAAACGATGGAAACGTACAATGTGTACTTTATATGAACTATTTCAAGCTACTTTTGAGCCTTTCATAACTCATAAACCAATTAATCAACATGCATGATATTTAGGATACTTGTAAAACTCCCGAACCAACTACATAAAATTGCAACAATTTAACTAAATCAGTTATTGATTTATTGACGTTTAAAAATCGGCATCGTTGTAATTGATTCGCTCACCGAAAACTAAGCTATTTCTAAATGACCTAGAAACGTGATGTCCGGCACCAAATTGCGTAAAAAGCTCTAAAAAATTATAATTATTAATAATTACTCGACAGTACTTATAGTACTAGAAACTAAATACTAGAAATTAAAAATCTAATCTAATTTAGCTTCACGCTGTATCCCTAGCGGTGTAGTCAGAGAGAACGGAGTGCCAAACGCTACGGTCTCTCCATACCTCTTTTGCCTCGTCCACTGTCATCAACCTCTTCATACATGCCTTTCTGCCTTCATGAGTTCTCATGCTTTTTACGTGACCTTATTTTCGATTCGGTGTTTTCGAAGGTCAACCGAGGTCTCTCCATAAAAATGGTTAATATTAATAATTTCTACGAAAAGTAATGATATCGCATCAACAACATAAGTATAAAAGGAGATCCAAATAAATGTTTAGTAGTGCGTCGACCTTGACTTCACCGACAAAAGATAAGAGGTCTTTTAATGGGTGTTAAGTTCTGTGTTCACTAGGGTTAAAATTCAAATTCAAAATTAGACTTGGCTATATTTTACCACCAAGGATCAAGCCAAATATCAACCTCATATAAGCCCCCAGTATAAGCTGAAAAGTATACTGACCAGCAGCAATATAATAGTCTGTTCATAAAAAATTGTCGAAAGAAATTTAGAACTTGAATACTTGTTTTGTCGGTGAAATTAAGAATGACACTTAAAATTTAACTTGGATCTCATTACACATTTGTGTTTTCGATGGGATTATTTTATATTACTTATTTAGAAAATGTATAATAATTTTAACTTTTTAGCGGGACTCGAACCTGCGAATCCTGGAGGAGGATTACAAACTCCAGGAGGGCTCCAGGAGGCTCGGGTTCGAGTCATGCTACGTCCAAATTTTTATACGTTTTCTAAATAAATATTTTTCTTTCCTAAGTGTGCAATAACACTTTAAGAAAATGTTTAAAATAATTTAATTTTTTTGTATAAACATATTTGTATTCTTTTTTCACAAAAAACATTTCCACGAAATAAATTATGAAAAAAGGAAACGATTACAAATAAAATTTATGATAGAAACAAAAGCTCGGTATAATGAGACATTTCACACCAATTCGTGGTAGCACGCGCCTTGATTTACTGCACAATGTATATTATGATAGCCTTAGGATGTACGTGAAGAGGACGAACCGAGATATAATTACATTACAGATTATTATGAAATGCTTTTACGCTGTTATTTTTTATTAATTAAATTCAATTATTGAGATTTGAGGAAAATGGTGGCGCAGTGGCACAAGCGTGTGACTGTAAACGCGACGGTTGTGGGTTAGATTCCTTCTCGAATAATTGAAATATTTAATATTTTCATTTCATCGTAGTCATCGTTTTGGTAACGAGGCGTTTAGTTCCGCTAGTCAGTACGTTATCTCCAGAATTCGGCGTAAAGTGAGGAGCAGAAGTGACTTAATTGAGTGTTTTATTACTAGGGTCCCAGATTCCCTCTGTCTATGTGCGGAATATAGCGTGGAGCTAAAAAAAATTTGTATGTTTTTTTTTATATACAGAAACTTATATTATTATTATTTTTCAGTAAACAATGTTTAATTTAAAAAATATACACCTATTTATGTGTACATATACATATGTATTAAAAGAAATTATGAGAATTATGTATGATATTAAAGATTATTTACTTACTTGAAATTACTTGAAATTATGTATAAAAATTGAATTGTAGCAAAATTTTAACCGAAATCTCTTGGAATCTATCCAAGCACTGTAGCTAATTAATTGAGTTTCTTTAAAATATAAAATAACAGAATAAATAGCATTTCTTTTTAGTTTAACGATCATACTTTGTAAAATAATCTTGGGACAGTGAAGTTTTGTAAATTTCTTTCTTCAGAGACGCGAAGACAAAAATTGTAACAATGTAAAGGAATTTTAACATGATAAGAACGTACAGCTAAATTGGCTGGAGTACTTGGACTGATTCCAAGAGGCACAGGTTCGAATCATGATTATTCTTACTCCACTCTATTAAATTTATTGAAACAATTACATATATTATAAAAGATATAAAGTAAATATATAAATTTTAAAACTACATTTAGCAGGGCAGGTAGGCCTAGAGGTGAAATGTCCATTTTTTAACCCTTAAAATTCAGTAAATATAATATGTTTGCACTATGTAAAAATATCGCGTAAAGACCCTGTCGTAGATAACATTCCCGTTGTAGCGGTTGTTATCAATCACGGCGGTGTTTCGCGTTTGTAACCTTTTTTGTACTTATAATTTTACACGTATTCCAATTTAAGCAGTATAAATTAAAGTAAATTAATTTAAGATAGTAAAATGGGCTAAAATAATACAGGAGTAATTTGAAATATCACAAATTCAATGAATAGAATATATGAGGTTTGGTTGATGTCTATTATATGGATATTTCTATAAAGATGTTTTAAATGTTTTACCTTCACGTTTTATCTCGAATATAACAGGGTAGGTAAGGTAAACCTAGAGTTAAGGTACTCCGTACATCTCTCTCTATCTGAATACTGTTTTTGGTGTATTGCCGCACTTAATATAAAGAGAGCAGATAAATAAAAAATGACTGGTAAAAGAAAAAAAGGTACATATGAAGTGCATTTAATGAAAACATAAAAGCACCAAAAACCTTTGATTTGTTTGCACATTTTCTTTTGTTTCAGACACAGTTTTGTTCTAATAGTTCAGTTAAAATAGAAAAGAAAAAAATCTAATAAAAATTGTAACTTATTTCATTCAACTATTTAAATTGGCAAAATATTCCAAAATTATACGTTTGAAAGAAAAAACGCTGTCGGACATTGATAAATTTATAAGGTTAAATAAATAGTCTAAACTACTGATGTGGAAAAAGATATATTGTGTTCAAAAAAGCCACAAAATATTTTTGTAGGCCTGAACAATGTTTGTCACGTTTTGATCGACACATCGATCGTCGACGTGATGTCACGCACTCTCCTGATTTATGAAAGGAAAGGTAGTTGTTCAGCGTGACCGGCTGTTGATAAATAATACTCGTTACGGGGTTTAAATGAGAATGAAAGCTGTAAGTTTTGATATTTGTACGGACTATGAAAGGCAGATTAAAAAATGATTTTATAGATTGTTCATGTGGAAAAATGTTTAACACACAATATAGCTAAATATCTTTTTTTTTCATAATGAAAGTCATCGAAAAAATCTTAATAATTCGATTTTTCACAAGATAAATTTAAAGTTTATATTCGTAAAGTATACACTTTTTTATTATCTAATACGTATTGTGGTTGGGGGTTCTAATACGTATTCTATCCACATAGTTTTCCTTGATAAAAAGATTCAATTTCCTTAACATCATTCAATATTGTTCGATTTATAACCTTACTATATTATGTCACAATTCATTTAAAAATATCGTAGAGTAAAGAAGTTGGAGTAAAACCTAAAATTTATAATCTAAATAATCTTTGTCTCTACCTTCCTCGAACTCACCTCCAAAACTGAGTTGAAAGTTTTAATTATAATAATGTTGGCCTACCTAAGCTCATAACGACGTGGTGTAATTAGATTTGTAGCACCACAAGCTTATAATTAGAGGATGAAGAAACCTACAAAGGCAGGGAATTAGTCAAGCTTACCACTTAATCAGGATCCAACCAAGACGTTTTCGCGCAGGAAAAACAATTTAGCCTGTTAATGACAAAGGAACTGCGAAAATACAGCTTTTACTTTATGTTAAGGAAATTATCAAAGTATTTAGGACGATTCAGTCACGATGTGAGAGGAATCATCTTTGTTAAGTACGTCTTTACGTTGAAAAGTGATGGGCTTCTCGACGTGAAGCCTTTTTGAGCATTTAATTTCTGTACTTTTTGTGTTGAATGTCTGTTATAGCTTATTTGTTTCGATATGTATATTTAATTACTTTTTTTGAGCTTGACGCTTTTCAAGTTATATTCGTAGCAAGATAGGCAGAGAGAATCTAGTGTCGAAACACTCTTTTTTCTGCGTTTTATCGGTTTTTATGATGGTGATTAAAAGAAGAAGTAATTATTAATTGCGTGTAATTTTTTATGAATATTCTCATAATATATGCAAATCTAAAAATGTTTCTATCTACGTAAAAATTGGTGTAATTATATATTTCAATCTAACCCCACATTTACCCTACTTCGAACATGGTAGTACATAATTTGCAAAAAGATATATATCCATGAAACACGCCAAAGGTGTTTTAAAAAATTATATCTTGACTATAATGTTTTGCATGAAATTTTTGACTGACTATTCTAGTTTAACCACAAATTATTTTTTTCACTTTAAAATATAATTTTGACAATGAAAGTAACTATAAAGTATAGGTAAATAGTATAGGAACACGATAGAATTTTTCTTTGTCTATTTTGCTCAGCAGAGGGACGTGACTGAATGTCATTGTTCTACCTTTATAATATAATGTAGTATAGTACAATATCAGCTTCACGCTGTATCCCACAAACTGCAGGGTAGGCAGAGGGAACCTAGTGTTAAGACACTCCGTTCCTCATTTCTCGCCGAGTTCTGGAAGAACCTGAGCGAAGAAATAAAAATATAAATGTAAACAAATATTTATATCCCTCGATTAGGGATCGAACCCACAACCAGTCGATTTTACAGTCACACTTTGTGCCTCTACGACTGGCCTATAGTACAATATATATTAAATTAATCACAGCTAGTATTAAGTCAGTAGTATATTAAAAAAAACGGATCATTATCAAACCAAACCATTTTTATAGTAAAAATATCAATTTTACTTACTAAGTTTCCTTTGTTTCAAATAAATGGAAAGAAAAAAAAGAACCAGTGAGGTCTTTTCCACATTGTGATTGTTCTATTCACACTAGACTGTGATTAACATTCAGCAGCGCGCTAGTGACGCTCTTTAATGGCTTCAATTGTGAAGAAAAATTTTATTGCATTCAATAGCTCTGCGGAGAATTTTGTTGCGAATGAAACCTTTTAAATCGCACCTCCCTATTGATTTTGGTCTTTTGTGAAATATTATTCTACTATTTGCTGTGGTTTGTGTACGTGTTTGGGTTGGTGTGTATGTTTGTTGTATTGTCGATATATGGAGGTACTAGGTGCTGTTTTGTATTGCTTATATTTTTTTTTAGGAATTATCTTTAAATATCAGCACAAGCGTGGGTTTGATGATAATTGTTGAAATTAAATATTTAAAATTAACTTTTTCCTAAATCTGGGCATAGCACGGCATTGAGTTCCGCCACTCAACACACAATGTCTTAATGGAAATGGAGTATCTTAACAAGTTTCCAGATTACTTCTGCTGACTTAGCTTTGTGCGGGATACAGCGTAAAGCCAGAAAAAATCATAATGAAAGATGTGTTTTAAAAAAGTGACTGGCCTAGTCGTGGCACAGGGACACAAAAAGTGACTGTAAACTGAATGGTTGTGGGTTCGATTCCCACTCGAGGAAATGAAATATTTATTTAAAATGTATATTTCAATTTCTTCGTTCTGGTGTCAAGGAAAAGGGCGGTATTGAGTTCCGCCACTCAACACGCAATGCCTCCAGAATTCGATGGAAAGTGGGGAACGGAGTGTTTTAACATTAGGCTCCCTCTGCCTACCCTGCTGTGTGCGGGATACAGCGTGAAGCTGAAAAAAAAACATGTGTTCTAAAAAAATTGTGCTAAGTGTTAATAATTTAATTTAACGAAATCTTGTATTAACAACCTTAACATTTATAAATGTTATATACATACAAACGTACATACATACACATGCAAAGAAAATGTTACAGTAGGTACTGTAATAGACAAAAATCATATCGCATTTTTTTTAATAAAAAAAAGACTTTAAATTTAAAACGAATACGGATTTGTACAAAAATATATAGATTTTTAAATCGAAATCAGTATTGGTCTGAAACAAAACATGAACCTGAATTTTCTTGACAACTCTATGTATAGAGAACATGAGATGAACATAAAAATGTCTAGACTCTAGACCGAGGACCCAATTCCATTAAGTAGCCTCTTTCTATAAAGATTCAAGGGAGGTAGTATAATGCTAACAAGGTACTACATCATTTAACAGATTCTAATGAGTCTTTTCGAAGAATAAGTAATAATACTTAAAAGGATAGATACTTTTATAGGCGCGCGTTATAGTACGTCTTTCTAACGATCGTTACTTTTCAAGTTATACTCACACTAAAAATCAAATGTTTTTGTTAGTAGGCAGTAGAGGGTAAGCAGAGGGTAGGTAGTGTTGAGACACTCCGTTACCCACTTTCCGCCAAATTCTGGAGGCGTTGTGTGTTGATTGCTGGAACTTAACGCCGCTTTTGCTTCGACGTCAGAGTGAAGAAATGAAAATATAAATCAGCTTCACGCTGTATCCCACACATAGCAGGGTAGGCAGAGGGAACCTAGTGTTAAGACCCCTTGTTCCCAACTTTCTGCCGAATTCTGGAGACATTGCGCGTTGAGTGGCAGAACTCAACGCCGCGCTTTGCCTGAATATCAGAGCGAAGAAATGGAAATATAAAATTTTAATAAAAAAAAAGTAAAAGTATTTTATTTCCTCGAGTGGGAACCGAACTCACAACCTGTCGCATTTACAGTCATTCAATATAGTTTTGATGATTTCTTTTAATGAAATAACCGTTATATTTTTTATACTGCAATTTTATTACTACAACGTAATATTTTCAAATGTTTAACTTTGCAATCCAATTTATATATTGCTCATATTTTCAAAACCTACAAAAGCTAGCCAAGGTGGTTTTATTTTTTTAAATTCTAAATAGTGATTGCGTGACTTTTTCTGTATTACTTTTTACACTTTCTGCCTTTACAATTTTTCGTCTAATTAGATTGAATAA
The DNA here is from genome assembly GCA_013421005.1 of Heliconius erato x Heliconius himera. Classification (NCBI taxonomy): domain Eukaryota; kingdom Metazoa; phylum Arthropoda; class Insecta; order Lepidoptera; family Nymphalidae; genus Heliconius; species Heliconius erato x Heliconius himera. The sequence goes on along the minus strand of JAATLQ010038491.1, from coordinate 59,636 downwards.
AAACAACTAACTATATAAATATTCTTAATTTTGAAATTATAATAGAATTCGCAAGTATTGTTTGCATTCATAAGGATATAACGGCGCCTTAACCTTTAAAATAATCTATAATGTTTTTTTTAGCCAGTCTCAAGATAATCCATTTTTCACTTTGCGCCTGAATTCATCCCAAAACACAAACTCCGCATTTTACCTTGATAGAATGGGAAAGTAAAAATATTTCTTTGAACCCACTATCATCATAAGTATACACTGTCCCACTGAGCTGCGATAGGTCGATATAATATTATAATAAATATTTTACTTAAATTTATATTTAAGTAAATTTATATTTCCATTTCTTCGCTCTGGTGTCGAGGTTAAGCGCGGCGTTGAGTTCTGCCACTCAACACGCAATGCCTCCAGAATTCGGCAGAAAGTGGGGAACGGAGTGTCTTAACACTAGGTTCCCTCTGCCTACCCTGCTGTGTGCGGGATACAGCGTGAAGCTAATTTAATTTTTAATAAATATTTTCATTACAATAATATATTATGTTTCACAAATTGATATAAAGAGACGCGCTGTCTCCATTCTCTCAATTGAAAATATAATAGTTCCAGCTGAGGCCAGTCGTGGCTGTAAAACCGACTGGTTGTGGGTTCGATCCCCACTCGACGAGATGAAATATTTACTTAAATTTATATTTCCATTTCTTCACTCTGGTGTCGAGGCAAAGCGCGGCGTTAAGTTCTGCCACTTAACACGCAATGCTTCCAATTCGGCAGAAAGTGGGGAACGGAGTGTCTTAACACTAGGGTTCCCTCTGCCTACCCTGCTGTGTGCGGGATACAGCGTGAAGCTGTTTTTTTTTTAAATATATCAATAACGGAAAAGTAGAGCAATATATAACTTGTAACAATCTGTGGGTTGATATTACAAGCTTTTAACTAGTTTGAAACAACAAACACACTTCTGAACACGGCTTTGTCTGATCTTCTGTTGTCTGATCAAGTATACCCGTAACTTTGCGATTGTGCGTCTGATTGTCACGCTTTGGCTAGTATTGGAGCATAAAATATCTATTTATCGGCGTCTACACTATAAATTTATATTTATTTATTCAGCATCAAGAATTATTCGGCGTATAGCAGGGTAGGCAGAGGGAACCTATTGTTAAGACACTCCATCTCCTACTTCTCGCGAAACTTGAGTGGCAGAAATCACCGTCGCGCTAAGCCTTATAACCAGTGTGAAGGAATGGCAATATTAAAAAATAATAATAATAATTCAGTGGGAACCAAACTCACAACTGCCCATTTACAGTCTAGACACTTGATCCACTGCGCCATGACGGCCTCATTAAAAATTCTTATAACCTTTAATGGGGCATATATCGAAATTTTTCACAATTTTGATATTATTCAAGACATATGTTTCATTCGCATTGTTGTCAAATTCTCTTACCTTGAAGAGTTAACTAGACGTACCGTTTGACGTACTATATGACTTCTATATCAAAGCGAGTATTTACTTATTTCGTTGAGAATCATCACATGACAGTAACAAGAACGTGTTTTATTTTATAGAAATTAAGGAAATCAGGTCTTTTATGTGTCATATTATACCTAACTTCATTTTATAGCAACTCTTTACTGTCAGCTTGACGCTGTATCCCACGCACAGCAGGGTAGGCAGAGGGAACCTAGTGTAAAGACACTCCGTTCCCCACTTTCCACTAATTTCTGGAGGTATTGCGTGTTGAGTGGCGGAACTCAACGCCGCGCTTTCCCCTCGACACCAGAGCGAAGAAATGAAAATATAAATATAAATAAGTATTTCTTCTCCACAACCAGTCGATTTACAGGCACACTTTGTGCCCCTGGACTCTTTACTGTAATCATTGAAATTCCTTTCCAATAACCAAAAATCTAAAATGCGTTAGTCATATACCTTAAACAGAAATCTATTAAGTAAATAACTATTTGTATACAAGAAAATCTTCAGATAAGTCCATTGAAAGTATGACTGTAAATGGGAAAAGTTGTGAGTTCGATTCCCACTCGGGTGAGTGAAATATTTAATAATTTCGTTTTCTCGCACAGGTAAAGAGGCACAGTGTGAAGTTGAGTTACACTAATCCACCACTCAGTTATACCTTAAGAATTCGACAGAAAGTTAAGAGAGGTGTGTTTTTTTTGCACACCTTGCTCACTCGGCCTACCCTAAAAAAAACCAGAGCCCTTTTATATGATACTTCACTTGAACTAAACTTTAATACCAAATTTAGCTTCATTTTAAGGCTATTATTTTTTTAGGATTTAACTACAAATGTATAGTTTACAGATTTATTTGTGAAATAGTACTTACTACCTGTAGATGCTAGCTGCCAAATTTCATAATTTTAGGTTAACCAGAAGGACCGTATTAATTTTGATTCCCTTTATTTATGGATTTTTTTTTGAGTAAATGTAGAAATACGATTATTTCAGAAAGTTATGGGACCGTATACCTGAGCGTATAGTTTGAATTTCAAATCAGTATCTGGAAATTTTCCTGAGATAAAGGCTCTTGGCAAACAAACAGATAGACAGACGAACAGAAAACAAAGTGATCTTATAAGGGTTCTTTTTTTCCTTAAAAGGAACAGAATCCTAAAAACAAGCGTATATTTTCCTCAACAACAGGTTTGAGTTCTTACTTCCGTATCCAATTAAGGGACAGCTTACATTTGGTGCCAAAAGGTTCCGCTAATCAAAAATAAGAAATACTCACTTTATGCATTTAAATTCTTAACTATATTTTTCTTCAAAGGAATAACTTACAAAGTTGCGCTCGAAGTTGGCGCAAAGTTGATTTGTATATTTTCATTACTGCATTAAAAGCTTTTACCCTATGTTTGCTTTAACAAATGACGTATATTTGGGTTCAGGTAGACACCAGTAAACAAAAGAGGTTATGGGTTCGATTCCCACTCGAGGAAATTGTTATCTAGATATCAAGTAATTTAAATTGATCATTATTACAATATTTTAAGAAGCTAAATGCAATATTTCTGGATTCGATTACCACTTGGTGTAATTTATTATTTTCAAGTTATGTTCAAGTAAAAAAGTGCTTCATTGAGGACGTAAAGTCTAAAATAAAGGCAGAGAATGGAGAGATATGGAGATACAGATAATAGATCCTTCCATGGAGATAAATAAAGGAGAGATAGCGGAAAACGGAGTTTCTTGATAATTGGTTATCTCTGCGTATCCTGATAATAGCTGAAAATAAACATCACAAAATCATCCATTTACTTTACAAATAAATATTGATTAAGCATAGTACATTTATTTCATTTATATGTCTATTCATGTAACCTTGTTTTTTCAGCCGAAGATATAACAAAGCTGATATGGGTATGACAAGTTCTAAGTTCCGAATACAGACACAAATCAAATGTTGTTAAGATGCTTCATATGTTCTACCTTCAGAGGCTGTGTAAAAATAAATTATTATTTATTTCCAACATAAATATGATACAAAGTTAGCATCTTCACAGAAACTGAATAATCTTTTTATATTTAGATATTTTTGGGTGATAAATAAAAATAGAATATTATAGTCAGAACGAACGATATTATTAAGGGATAGGTAAAAATAATCATTAGATATGTAAAATGAAACAAAAAAAAAACGATATTTTCGTATGTTTAATATAGGACTATGTCAACATGCACTATCATTCAACATTAAGTTTTTTTTATCAGTTCACGCTGTATCCCGCACACTGCAGGGTAGGCAGAGGGAACCTAGTGTTAAGACACTCCGTTCCCCACCTTCTGCCGAATTCTGGAGGCATTGCGTTTTGAGTGGCATAACTCAACGCCGCGCTTGTCCTCGACACCAGAGCGAAGAAATGGAAATACAAATTTAAGTTAATATTTCATCTCCTCGAGTGAGGATCGAACCCACGACCAATCGGTTTCACAGTCATATTTTGTGCCCCTGCGCCACGACTGGCCTCAGTTATAAGAGATTAAAGCATTTAAAAAATATTTTAGTTATACATGTAAGTTTACAGAGTTATACAGTTTAATATTTAACATAATATGTTACGACATACAAAGAAAGTGAGTTTCAAAAATAATCGTAAGATGTTAAACTTGTTGTAAGGGATTGAAAATTCCATCGAAAACATAAATGTGAAATGAGAGCCAAGTTAAACGTTAAGTAACGCGTCGTCCTTAACTTTACCGTCAAAAAATGCGACATCTATGGGTGCCGAGTCATATATTCATTAAGGATAAAATACAAGCAAGCGATGCATTACTTTACATTTATAATTTTTATAGAATTAATTTTTATAGAACAAATTAATAAATAACATATAATAACTTTTTGTAAATAAATATTTACTATTAATCTTTAATACTTCGTTATAAGTAAGTTAATTAATTTTAATTAACTTTAAATTGTTCCTGTAAAAACATATTGCGAATTTGCAGCTTTTTATAGTGAAATAGTCAGTTTATCACAATCAAAAGATATTTGAATAATTAAATTAAATTAAATCAGCTTCACGCTATATCCCGCACACAGCAGGGTATGCAGAGGGAACCTAGTGTTAAGACACGCCGTTCCCCACTTTCTACCGAATTCTGGAGGCATTGCGTATTAAGTGGCAGAACTCAACGCCGCACTTTGCCTCGACACCAGAGCGAAGAAATAGAAATATAAATTAAAGCAAATATTTCATCTCCTCGAATGGAGATTGAGCCCACAACCAGTCGGTTTCACAGTCACACTTTGTGCCGCTGCGCCACGAATGGCCTCACTATTTGAACAATATTAACAAAATAAAACACAAAGTTTAGAACTCACACACTTTTTTGCAAATCCAATTTGGGCTTGTTAATTTGCGCGATCAATAGCTCGTACGTTACCGTGGCAGATTGCGGCGACATCGATCAGAATAGTTCGCTTGCAAATTTGGCAGCTGCTATCCAAACGGATTATACGGAACTTGTGGATACAACCAATACTGTGTATAGCTGGATGTGAAGTTGGTTAACTAATTTAAAAGTAGACGCCGTTGTTGAGTTTTTAAATTTAAAAAACGTATTGTAGAAATATAATGATGTATTAAAAATATATATATAGACAATAAGGTATAGAAGATGGACATTGGGTCGTGGCAATGGGCGCAGTGGGATATCGTCTAACTGTAAATGTAATTTAATGTAAATTTTCAAATATTTCAAAAATAGTATTCTCTCTTGCCAAACGATAATTCTAAGTAATTAATTATCTTTGGGTAGCGGAAATTTGTAAAAATCTCCCTACAGAGATGCTAACAACGTAAATAAGTTGTGACAAACGTATAAGAAATTAGACGTAGCTCGATAAGAACGTATGGCTTAGTTTGTCAGAGCGCTTGGACGGTGTCCAAAGAGGCGCTAGTTCAAATTCCGCTACGTTCAAATTTTTATATGTTTTCTAATTAAGTATTTTTCTTTTCTCAGTGTGGAATAACACTTTAAAAATGTTAAAAAAGATGACAGTGTTAAAAATTGTTTGAAATTATTTCAAACTATTATTATTTTTTGCAAAAAACTAGAACCATAAATTTAGCTTATTAGATGGTTTCATTATTCAAGCCTTGTTTTTGTAGACAAAGAATCAAATTGCTGGACTTAATGAATAATCTACAAATTAAGCTTAATTTATATTTGGCTGGCGAAGCCGATATTAGTTGTCCAATTAGTCAGTATATATACAGTTACAAATTTACTTTTAATTAAAGTCGATAGTCTGTTATATTGGTCCTAGTTTCATTTTGTAGACATTTGTTTGCTTCAAATTAATTACTAACCTGTTTCTTTTCAAATATAAAAGAACTTTTAAACTTCAAGGGAACTGCAAATAGAAGACGTATTTTATTTTCTTCTTGACATTTTGATCTTTTACATGTAAATTGAATGTTTTTTTTTGTTAATAATAGTACACATTAGTGTTAAAAAAATAATAAGTAAAGAAGTTAGTACGTATGTTATAAAAAATAGACGAACCGCAGAAATTAATATGAAAAACCAGTTATAATCGGAAAGACTAATAGCAAACTTTCATAATAGCCCATAATTCCAGGGCCGCCAGACCTACGTCATTTTAGCAAAGCTGACATTTTGAGGACTAATAGTCTAATATGTAGTTAAGAAAGTATGCGTACTCACTAACTTGAAAGTAGGGCCCTTTCTGAGGTAGCGCCAAATAAAGATACATCTCTGTCTGGGAGGATGATTGATCAATCAGATTGATCTGGGTACTTATAGAGGGTCTTGAAATAGTCCGTAAATAATATATGTAAAATTGAAGCTTGCTAGTATCACCTTTTTTGCGCCTTAACATTAAATAACTTTTAGCACGCCTGGCAACAGTAAAGGTACACGTAAAGGATGTGGTAATAGTAAATATACTTTTTTTATATTATTCTTAACGACATATTTAAATACAAGCGTTTCCACTTTAACGTAGGTGAGAGTGTCCCTTGTTGTTGTGAGTTGGTGCTACTTCTAAAAGGGCCCCACTTTCAAGTTAGTGAGTACGCATACCGTCTTAACTACATATTATAGACTATTAATCCTCAAAATTTCAGCTTTGCTAAAGTTACGTAGGTCTGGGGGCCCTGGGATCCAATCTATAAAGATTGGACGTAAAAATTTTATAGGAGACCTTATGGTCTCCTATAAAATGTCAAAAAGTGAAAATACATCAATATTACACCAAATAAACGATAAATATTAAAAAGTACCTACATCAATATTAATTAATATATTTTTCTATTGCTAATTACCACAACACCACCTTTACCAATTTGAAAGTTAAAATTGTTTTTAACTGACTGACTAAACAAAAGTGAGATAAACAAGTAGTTCTTGGATTCCTGCACAGCGACTGGCCGGAAGCATTTCACTATTATTAAAGGCCTTAATGAGCCTTGGACTCGCTCTTGGATTTTTTTTCTGCTTCTTAACATCAAAGTTTGCCTTTACAAAATGCTAACGAGAATTCCCACGTTAATTGCCTCGCGCTGTCGGAATATATAATTGCATATATTGTTTCCCTCGCTGTAACGACGGGAAGTGGGATGAGATTTTGTGATTATTTGTGCTCGCTAATTAGACTACAAACAAGATGTCTCGGTGCTGTTTAAATATGGAGTAATTAAAAAGATATTATTGAATAGATAAAAATGTATGGTGCAATTTAGCAATGTTTTGTTTAGTAATTTAATGATATATGTCTTATTTATGGTAAAATAATGTGAAACGGAAATAATATAATAGTAACAATGGATTTGTTTTTTTTTTAATTATATTTAAATATAATATATATTGTTCAGATTTAAAATGTAAATTATACTAGTTTATCCTACATATAATGTAACCTACATTCATTTTTCGCTTTATTTTATTTACTTAATGAGATTTAACGAATAATACAAAACTACAAACATATTTAAAGTTTAATTAAAATGACTCAATGATATCTAAATAATTTTGGTGACAAAATAATGAATAAATACAAAAAGTAACATAAATGCTTATAGAACAGTTATAAAATTCAGAGAAACATCTGAAAATTATATTGGTTTTATATTTTTTTGTAATTTTCTTATTAGTTGTTACAATTCACGTAACTCGTAGACGTTCTACGGCGTAGACAATGCTACACGTAGTTGGTTTATTACAAGTTTTTTTTTAAATAAAACCAGTCAAATGGGAGTTAGACTCGCATGGCGACATCCGTACCAATTTCAGGATTGTATGCCAATGGGAAGTACATAAAAGTGACTACACTTAAATTTGCGGACGTATGTATTCATTTTGTATAAAGTGAACTACGACTAAGTTTGTAATTATTTTTTACGAAACATACAGGGTGGAAGTGTCAGTACCACTTTAAATAAAACCACAGTTTTAAGTACTCTATAAAAGCGTAATACAATGATTATTTTTTCTCCAAAATTAAAAAAATGTTTTTTTTTTCAAACAAAATAAATAAAAAAAATATTGTTAAATAAAACGCCATTTATCAAGAACGATGCACATAAACCGCCGCATACGCCTTATTCCGAAATCGAGTCGTAAGTATTGGCGGCAATGCTCAAAGTCGCTTAACCTTTAGTAGTATATTTGTAGTAGTATGTGTTTACGTTATTGGTATAGTTATTTGGTTATCTATGCGTAACGGCGTCACACGAAATATAGGTATGGATAAACGTCGTGAAATGAAAAAAAAACTTACGTCTAAACTGTTGAGGTATCTTGATATTTTTTTTTAGATATTTTACCCTATATGCTGTTCCCGTAAAAGAAGCGCTGACACTTCCATCCTGTATATATGTACACGCGGCGAATTTAATAATAAATGCTGTAATAACGATGCATAAACGCTCGAATCTTTTGATTGCGTTGATTTACAAGCTTATTTTTTGTGCTCCAAGGGACTGTAGTCGTAAATATATAACATTAATTTCAGCTATTTACTTAAATTTATATTTCCACTTCTTCGCTCTGGTGTCGAGGTTAAGCGCGGCGTTGAGTTCTGCCACTCAACACGCAATGCCTCCAGAATTCGGCAGAAAGTGGGGAACGGGGAGTGTCTTAACACTAGGTTCCCTCTGCCTACCCTGTTGTATGCGGGATACAGCGTGAAGGTAATTTAATTTATTAATTTCAGCTTAATACCTCCAGGCGATCTTGAGATAAATAGTCTTAACAGACGGACAGCCGAAAAAGTGATAGATATTTGAGTGTCACTAAAGACAAAAATAATAAAAATTTTCTATAACAACAACCAGATATCATATTGTCAAAATTGAAAAGATAAAAATCGACGAACTATATAAATCCCCTTTCTTCAAGCAATGAAATCTTCTCAAAGAGGCTTGTTAAATTTAAATGGTTTCCTCCGTTAATACATTTATTTCTGAAAAGAAAAATTATTTGTTTGTGTCTCTATTGTTTATAAAATTATTTCGGAGATATGGTTGTTCAAACATTTTTTTAAAAATGTTCATATGTTAGTTTTCTTAAATATTTTTTCTTTATTTTTATTTTATTTATAAAGTCGGGTTTTAATTTTGTAATATTTTCTTTTATTACACTAAACTTAACAATATGACAATCTTTGGACAGGAGCTTTTACGTACATGTGTATAACGTTCAAAATCATTTAAAAGCCAAAAAAAAAGGAAGCAATACCTCGTTTTCTCCACAATCGGATAAACCTAAAGCAAGTGGTCGCGTATGGCAAATATAAAATGGGAATCGCAATAGGAAAAGACGTTTACGTGGAATATAAGCATAAGGTGATTTATTGTAAGCGATCGTAACGACATAACGATCAGGTCAGGTCGTAAACAGTTTTGAGTTGATAAAATGTTATGATGCGCACGCTATCTTTATATACATGGTGTTCACAAGGATATTACGGATATAAAATCTTGACCTAATGTTGGGTCGTGGGTTTAAATCTTTATTGGGTACTACCTATTTTAATTTTCTAGAATATATTTTTTTTCATTGCTGGGCGTAAATTTCTGTTGACCCTGATTCTTGCAAGGCGAGAGTTTAATGGGTGATTTAAGAGGTGAGATTTTGATTTAAAATTGTTATTCTGTTTGATATGGTTGGACACCATGCCCATACAATGTCAATTTCAGTTTACAAGGGCATGAGCGTCCGTCTATAAGCGAAGTGGTTGTGGGTACGATTCTCATTTGGACAATGAAATATTTAATAGTTTTTTTTTTATATATTTCACAATGAAATATGCAATATTTAAAAAAAAACATTTTCTTAGCTCCGGTAACGAGGCAATACGCGGCGTTGAATTCTACCACTAACGCAATATTACAAGAATTCTACGGAAAGTGGGAAACCGAAATGTCTTAACACTAGGTCCCCAGGTTCCCTTTGCCAACCCTATTATCTTCAGGATACAGTGTGAAGTAAAAAAAAAGAAAAATTAAAATACTAGATAAAAGCTCTTTCTAAAAAATAAGTTCAAGCAAGCGACGTTGTCGGACAGCGTCTAGTTGCAAACACGATGGATGTAGTTACAACCTTGTTTTGGCAGAAAAACTGCAGCGTTAAGTTCCGACCCCTGATACAGAATTTTGATACTTGTACCGAATAAAAAAAAGTTACATAATAATCGTTTTTTTTACTCCTACCGAATAAAAAAAAAATTACATAAGTTTAATATTTATTACAAATAAGTCAAAACGCATAACAAACTAAATTAACATAACAACCTAAACTATAACTTTTTCCTAACTTAAAGTTTTTTGGTAGTAATATTGCTAATTTTAGATTCATAGCTATGTTAAAAGTCACAAGTTCAACCTTCACCCACGACAGACACTCAAGTAATACATTTATTACAGAAGCTGAGGCACCGGATGTACAGTAAGTTATGCTAAATAGTTCTACGGTAGCTGAATATTATTATATTTGCGAATTTATCTATTTAAATAAAATGTTGCATCATAATAAAGATAATTGTAATTCATATTATTTCTATGGTCATCATCAAAATAAAGATAATTGTAATTCATATTATTTCTATGGTCATCATCAAAATAAAGATAATTGTAATTCATATTATTTCTATGGTCATCATCAAAATAAAGATAATTGTAATTCATATTATTCATATTATTCATATTATTTCTATATATTCATTCATAAGCTTAGATAAATCGTAGGGTATTTTACAAAAACGATAAATTAAGATTTTTTTTCTGGTTACCAAACATATTTATATAACCTAGACCAATATATACTTATATATACAAATATTATAATAAAAATATATTATAATACAGTTATTCTTTACATGTATTAACAATACGAACAGTAATTCTATAATAAGATTTTTTATTACATATAAATAAGGAAAATGAGGCCAGTCATGACGCTGATGCATCAGCGTGTGACTTTAAACGCGATAGGTTGTAGATTCGATTCCCACTCGAGAAAATCAATGTTCAATAGTTTCATTACTTCGCTCTAGTGTCGAGGAAAAGTGCTCCGTTAAATAAGTCCACCATTCAACACGCAACGCTTCCAGAATCTTGCGGAAAGTGGAGAGCGGAGTGTCTTAACACTAGACTCCCTCTGCCCAGGTGAGACTACATGTGAGATCCCCCTTTTTTGTCTTTCAGCGTGAAGCTAAAAGAAAAAAAAACGAAAAGGACACAGTAAATGAAACCTTTCTATTCTGTTCAACCTAACCGTGTATGTAATTTGTGTTTAAATCGGCTGTATTTCATAAAGCTAATATGAAGCGAGGCTAATCTCCATGATGCATATTTAAGCTTCACACAAACACCGGTCTAAACACACACGTTTTTCTTAATAAACGTTATTGTAAACGGCTTACGGGCCAATGTTTTGTGAAGCCGACTCGCGCTAAATGGCCCATTGCGGGGCGAATGCGGATTTTAACTGAATTAGTACTGCGATCCACTTCTTTAATTCGCCTTTAATGGTATTGTAATATTGAATTATTTCTTTTTTTTTCTATCTTTTTAAATGTACAATATTATTATCATATTAATTGAGTTTAATATTCTTTATCTTACAATATAGGTGGTGCAGGCTGGTGTAACGCAGAATTTTTTTTTTAAATAAAAAGGTTACTCACGACTATAAAAATTGACTTTTATATTGGTTCTTTCTGTATAGGAGGTTCTTTATTGCCAATAGGTACAAAAAATATATATATCAGACTGCATAAAGCTGAAATATAAAATCCAAACGGAAATGAGATAGACAGAGAGAGAACATTACTAAGACATTTCAATTTCTACTTTCCGCATCTGATACATTGCGTATTGAATGGTGGATTGACACCGTTTTATTAGAGCAAGCAAATAAAATTACCAGGCAGCCAGCTTAAGCTTTCGTAATTTTCGGGGTTTCGTAACCAAAAACTAACACTCCGCCGTCCATCTGTGTGTCTGTCTATCCATCTGTCACCAGACAGTGTATCTCTTGAACCGTAATAATAAGACAGTTGAAATTTTCACATATGAAATATTTCTGTTACTACTAGTATAGTATAGTTACTAAAGAAGAATAAAAAATAAATATTTAAGAGTTCTTTTATACAATTAACGTGATTATTTTTTATAGAATAGTACGGAACATTTCGTACGCAAATCCGACTCCTACTATAGTAGTTTTTATGTACATATCGACAAATATCATAATTTATTTGTAAAATTAGTTCCACCAAAAAGTAATATTGATAAAATAAAAAATGTTTGATTTGTATTTTGTGGGTGAGGGCTTAGGGCTTGTCATACCCTTATCAGCTTTTGCGGGATCTTTGATTGGTAAAAATATTATGTATACATTTTTTTCAATCAAAGTTTTACAAAAATATTTTTGAATGAGGTTAGATACATTATAATCTAATAAAAATCAGCTTCACGCTATATCCCGCACACAGAAGGGTAGGTAGAGGAAACCTAGTGCTAATACACTCCGTTTCCCACTATACTTTTAATATATTTATAATTATTGTACATGCTTTGTATACTGTGTAAAGCCTTTACTTTGCATTTCGTATATAGGTAGGTATAGATAATCTAGTGTCAATACACTCTGTTCTCTACTTTCTGTCCTGTATGTTAATTTTTTTATGACTTTGATCATCCATGCCTTTCTTAATTCTGTGTTTTTCTTAATTAACTTACGGTTTTTGTGTAATCAACACTAATTGGTATATAAGTAAAATAAATTAAATATCTTGTGTTCATAGACATTATAATATGTTAAGTGAGGACCTAACGTAACGTTGTTGCTTTACCTGAGCGGGGAAATAAAAATATTTCACTCTCTCAAATGGAAATCGAAACCACAACCTTCTCGTTTACAGTCGGACACTGCCGCACTGACGCACTTTTAACCCTCGACATAAAGAGAAGAATATTATAAAATTGACCTGTCTGTCTGTGTGCCTGTCTGTGACATAGTATTTTTTTATCGATATCCTTGTTCATTACGGTAGTTCTTAACTATGTTTTATGAAAACGGGAGCAGTTTAAGAGCTACAAGCACTTGGCAAGAGAAATGAAAGAGGCAAACCTTACATGCCAAACATTTGTACGCACTAAATACAACAAGAGGCCAGTCGTGGCGCAGGGCACAGAAGTGTGACTCTAAAATCGACTGGTTGTGGGTTCGATCCCCACTCGAGGAAATGAAATATTTATTTACATTTATAATTTAATTTCTTCGCTATGATGCCGAGGCAAAGCGTGGCGTTCTAGAACTCGGCGGAAAGTGGAGAACGCAGTGTCTTAACACTAGGTTCACTCTGCCTACCCTGCTGTGTGCGGGATACAGCGTGAAACTGATATATTTGATTTATTTTATTTATTTAAATAAAAAAAGATAATTGACTTTCAGATTACATGTTAAAACATCTTACACGTTGTTTCTACATATATCATATACTAACTACTGATATTCCAAGAATTTAATACATACCACTATTATAGCGCAGACGACATGTGCCTGTTTGGCGAGTGGACTGTTTTTGTGCTTCTAAAACTTGCGATCAAATATATATTAACATTTTGATAATATACATACTCCTTAGATGCGTTTACTTAGAAAATAGGGCATCATAAAAGACAACATCCACATCAGCGACTCTCCTTATCCTGGAGAAGTTAAAAGCGGGACGTGGGACTCGAGGTAGTCAGGTGTGAATGTGGCTCACCAATACATATTTTCTCTAAATAAGCCAGAAATATCGAACAGAGTGATTTATCTTTCTGTTTTACTTTTCCTTGTCTATTCTAACCATCAGCCCTAGGTCCAGGTGAAATAAGACACGGTTAGATAATAAGGGGTTGAAAGTTTATATGGAAAAATCATTAAATCACCACCGATTTTTATAAAAAATAAATTCAGACTGTTAAAAATATTTTATTGAATGCGTGTTTCGTGGTTTTTTTTAGAATTCACCCCTAATCGTGCAAATAAGCAGGCGAAGCTGCGCGCGCCCGCTAGTCAAACATAAATTAAGATAAACAATCGACATGATTTTTTTTTACATTGTATCTATGTAAATGTAATACCGCATTATAATTTTAAATGTTCAAGGATAAGGGAACGCACAGATATAAATACGAATTACGTTTATGCCAGAACATTTGAATAAATAATTCAGACAAGAGTGATTACGCTCATTGAATATTTAGATATCTAATTAAAAATTGATTTAAGAGATTTACACAAACTAAAATACAGCTATCTATTTTAATTTATCTTAATATCTATAGTAAAATATATATAGAGATAAGAGAGTTATTGTTAAAATAAAATGCCAAACTTTATTGGATAACAGCGCGTGCAGCTTCACCCGCTTATTTGCACCCTTAGGGGTGAATTCTAAAAAAAAACCACGAAACACGTGTTCATTAAAATATTTTTAACAGTGTGAATTTATTTTTTTATAAAAATCGGTAGCGATTTAAAGATTTTTCCATACAAACTTTCAGCCCCTTATTTGCACCCTTAGAGGGTGAATTCTCAAAAACCATAAAATACGTATTCAAAGAAATGTTTTTAAAAGCCTGAATTTTTAATTTTATGAAAATCGGTGCCGATTTAATTTTTTTTCCATACAAAGTTTCAACCCCTATTTCATCCCTTTAGGGTTAAAATTTTTCAAAATCCTTTCTTAGTGGATGTTTAGATTATAAAAATAAACATCTGTCCAAATTTCACGTTTCTACGCACAGTGGTTACGGCTGTGCATGCGTCTTACCTCAGTCAGTCATTTTTTTTTTTCGAACTTGAGGTTATTGCTGTTAGCCCTATTGGCCTTTACAGCGACACCGGGTGGGGTGGGGTTTAGGGAAGAGGGTACTCTGTCCCAGAAGAAATGCAAGCACTACCTGGCTGCTTGAGAACAGTCAGTCAGGTACATGTCCTTTTATATATGTAGATGCCGCCAGTCGTAGTTCACGGGCACAAAGTGTGACTGTAAAATCGACTGTTTTTGGGTTCGATCACCACTCGAGGAAATGAAATATTTATTTAAATTTATATTTTCATTTCTACGCTCTGGCGTCGAAACAAAGCGCGGCGTTGAGTTCCGCCACTCAACACGCAATGCCTCCAGAACTCGGCCGACTCGGTAAGTGAGATACGGAGTGTCTTAACATTAGGTTCATTACACCAGTGGTGACGACGACGCTATAAAAAGGCTTATTCGGAAGGCAACAGAAGCAACGACGAAAGGTATTGCGGAGTATAATTTAAAGATGGCCATAAAAGATAGAAACGAAGCGGTCATGTCCTCCATCTTGGCGGTAATGCCATCCACATCCCACTTTCCCTAATCGTAAGAAATATTTGTATGGTTGTATAAAATTTATCTTGTAATCCGTAATGAACATTTTATCTATTGT